>JAECMU010038649.1:0-16184 GCA_016106625.1 Dracogyra subfuscus
CCGCATACAATATGTCATGATTACCATGTGGAGCGGGACGTTGCCCAGTGCCAAAGCACTCGCTTTACGCGATATTGGTCTATGATCAAACCCCGTCGGTGGGCCAATTGGGCTGTTTCTCGTTCCGGCCATGGTATGTATAAAATATCCCTTGCTACTAATGGGAAAATGTAGCGGGTTTCCTCTCTAAGACTATATGTCAAAAATATCAAATGTTTGACATCCAACAGCCGATGATTAATAAATCAATTTGCTCTAGTGGTGTCGTTAAACAACACAAACGTTTTTTTAAATTATTATTATGTATACTAGTATTTGGCATCTAACTGTTAATTACTGTTGTTTGGGTAGTCTTACTGCACATATTTCCTATCTAGATGATTTTTAATACAAAATTTAAAGTTAAGTTTGTTTTGTTTAACGACGCCCCAACATTGATTTTTTTTTATCATCGACTATTGGATGTCAAACGTTTGGTAATTTTGACATATATTCTTAGAGAGGAAACGCGCTACATTTTCCTATAGTAGCAAAGTATTTTATGTGTACCATCCCACAAACAGGATAGTACATACCACAGCCTTTGCTATACCAGTCGTAGTACAGTGGCTGGAACGAGATTAGTTTCAATACTGTCAAGTTACCGACAGATTTATGTATGTTGTGTTTTGATTGGTCAATGAAAAAGGTGAACGGAAAGTGGGATACTGTTGGCTATGGACGGATCTATTAATTCCCAAAGCTTAATCACCATGTCACTGAGAGCATTGTATAGATTTATTCCTGTCGAAATGTAGATGTCATTAGCCTCGGTCACGGCCATAGGTGCATTCAAATACAATTAGATTTATGTATTTCTTTAACTGAAAGAAAACAAGGCTTACAGATTTTTTTTTTTATACGTACAGATGTCAATCGTTTATTTGTTCAGTAAAACGTCAATACGGCGATATTACGGCGATCAATAACGTTTTATTCCATTGTAATGCGTCACTGATTACAAGCCAATAGTCAATATCATGGACTCAAGAATGCAAAGTGGGTAGTACAAACATATTGATAGGCCAACACAATCTGGGTACACATCGATGAAGTTAATACCCGAATAAGTATTAAAGCTTTTTTTTCTAAACATAGTCCAACTTGATGGTGTTTTTTGTAGATCATGTTATCTCAAGGGCAGATGTGTGAATGGATATTTACGACAGAACGAATGGTTAGAAAGATTTAAACCCGGTTTTAATTTATTTGTTTAAAATTATTTATGTAAAACATCATTTAGCGCAGATATGTGGTTTCCACAAAATGTGTAACACATGTATCGCACATCAAGCGCAAATATCTACTGTCGCAAATCAAGTGAGAATATTATGTTTCCATATGATCGTAAAGTGTTTTGTGAACATTATTTTGTTTAACGACACAACTAGAGCACATTCATTTATTCAGCATGGACTATTGGATTTCAGCTCATTTGGTAATTTCGACATATAGTCTTAGTGATGAAATCCTCCACATTTTTCTATTGGTATCAAGGGATCTTTTATATGCACCATCACATAAACAGAATGGCTCATATTACGGTATTTGATATATAAGTAATGGTGCACCAGCTGGAACGAGAAATAGCCCAATGGGCCGACCGGCGGACATCGATCCTAGACCGACCGCGCATCAAAGGAGCGCTTTACCACTGGGCTACGTTCCGACCCGTCAGAAGACGTCTGCGATGGTGACGTTCGAGCAATTAAGGGGCAAGAAGTGGCCCAGTGTTCGCTTGATGCACGGTCGACCAAGGATCGATTCCTGTCGGTGGACACATTGGGCAATTTTTCAATCCAGCCAGTGCTCCACAACTTGTGTAACAAAGGCCGTGGTATGTGGGATGGTGCATATAAAGACCCCTTGCTGCTAATCGAAATGAGTACCTTCTCTCTATATCTGTGTGGTCCTTAACCCTGGTCGAGCTACATGTGTTCCCTTGAATATGCCAGCGCGGGCGATCCTTGCTTCCTCCCCCCTCAAGCCTTTTCCTGTCCTGGACGAGGAGTCGACGAAAGTCGATACCTGCGCCCATGAATGAGCACGTTAAACAAATGACCATCACCATGACTATGTGGTGATCTGCGGCGGTATACGATATATTATTGATGTTATGGAAACTAAAATACTAATCAAAATTATACCACGATTATTTTCCAGTCTTATATATTAGTTATGAAAATCCTTGAAGTAAAAAACATAAAGTGTGTCAGTATTATTATGACCTGTTACGAAACAAAAAATGACAATAAATTACCTGTTATAGACAGAAATATAAGATGTATTTACAATTTTACTGCAAAACTTGTGTACTTTAAAACAGACTATAACACCCATGTTGATATTAATTACACCTGACAGGTGAAATCACAAGTACTAAGTGCAAGAATACATAGCAGTCCAGCATATTAAATCAAATAACTAAAAACATTATATAAATTTGCTAACAACAAAATTACTTTTTTAAATCTTAATCTGACAAAGCAGTTTATTGAACTTCATTGTATTGAAAAGGACAGGTGTTTATTTCTGGTATCAATATGGTACGAGGTTCTGATGTCTCAGTCATAGTTAGTAAACTTGTGGAAGCTGTTGATTCCTTTTTTTCCCTCTGGAGAATAAAAGAGGGAAATTGTTTATAACTTTAAATAAGTTTAGTACTTGTGATTTCACCTGTCAGGTGTAATCAGATCAACCTGAGTGTTATAGTCTGTTTCAAATAACATAAGGTTTGCGGTAAAATTTGAAATACATCTCTTCTCTCTTTTTTTTAATCTATAACAGGTCATTTATTGGCGGGGTTTTTGTTGTTGTTTTTGTTTTTTGTTTTTCTCTCTCTTTTTTGACCAGTTGTTTAAATACCATAACAGGTCATGATAATACTAACACATTTTAATGGTTTTTATTCCAGGGATTTTCATAACTAATATATAAGCCTGGAAAATCCCCTGGGTATAATTTTGGTTAGTACTTTAGGTTTAAGGAGTGAATTTTTTTTTAACTTACCCAATTTGTGTGGATTGTATTATTAGTTTGGAAAATCCAGTTTTTCATTAATAACCAAAAATAGGATATTCCAAACATTTAAACTTTCTGAAAGTAAATAACTTTAAATTTATTAGCCGTTTCTCGTTGTAATGTTTTAATAATAGATGGTCCCCTCGCGCAAAACAAATATGAATGGTCATGGTAACCTGAAACTGTAAAGATAACTATTCGAAAATACTGTGCATCCTCATTTTAGGGGGGAAAAGGGACGCGTCGTTAATGATTCTAGCCAGATGACCTTAATGTGCAAAAATAACCTCACCAGAGATAAATCATTGTCAATTTAATATAAAATCATAATTTGAAACTATAAAGATGATTCTAGCCAGATGACTTGAATGTGCAAAAATAACCTCACCAAAAATAAATCATCCTCAATTTAGTACAAAATATTTTCAGTATGGCCACCGACGATCATCTAAAATTAAAATAATTGACATTAAGTCTGATACTACCAACTTAACCCTCATTTGTTCTGAGATACTTGAAGAATGTGGTGTATAGTAGTAGATATATCCTTTGCATATAATATTTTGTTGACTGAAACTCTGCGTTTAGACGTTTTAGCTACAAATGTTACTATTGTCAAATTTGGTATTTGATTTGACCAATCTGAATGTCGAATATCTGCATGTAAAATCTATTTGATTTGATAATTAAATGACCAAAAACTATTACTGATATTTCCAATGTTTAATTAAATTACTTATATAGTATTTACAAAAATTGTGTTTGTTTTGTGTGGTTTTTTATTTCTATGCAATTTCCAAAATAAAACAACGTTAAGAAAAGAAAAGAAAAAAGAAATAAAAGAAGAAGAAAGAAGTAAATAAAAGAAAAAGAAACCAGCAATTCGCATTTTATTCCGCAATCATATATGGTGAACTAAGTGATTACTAATTTGCATGCCACTGCTGTATAATATCGAATTCAATCATGCTTTGATATTTACAGTCTGATCTAATAATACAGTATATTGAAAGAGAAAAAATAACGCGAGAGAATAAAGCAGCCCAGATTTATTTTATTAACTGTATTTTAGTAGTCAGAATCTAATAGAAGACAAATAATTAACTCACAAAATTTACACATACATTCAAACCTGCTTAAGAAGTCACCTGTATTAACCAGTCGCCTTTCTTACAAGGTCAAATTAATATTTTTTAATACAGTACTCAGCCCTGGAATGAGTACAACCCATCCTTCACACAACTCCACCCTCCATCCATCACTCCACCCCTACACAAACACACGTTGACGATGAGATCATTTCGGTAAGAGGGGATCTACTATACTTAACAAAATTCAATAACGGCCAGTATTCTTTGATAATTATTTCATAACATCATACTATTTAGACAGTTTTAACTCTAAAAAATGTTAGTAAACATTATTCCAGTAAAATCTGACCTACGAGTTTATCGTTCATTTAATATTAAGGGTGACTATTGCGGTCAGTTTTACTATTGCAGTAGTAATGCGATAGTTAAAATATTATTGTGATAGTATTGCAATAATGATAGTACTATTCCAACAGTAGTGTGAAGTCTTAAATCGCTTGATAACAGTAATATGAATACATATTTCACAAAACTATTTACTTCAGTATTTCAATATGTATGTATGCGCGCGCACATGTGTGTGTGTGTGTGTGTGTGTGTGTGTGTGTGTGTGTGTGTGTCAGTATGTGAGTGTGCGTGCATGCGTATGTACGTATGTTTGTGTTTGTATGTATGTCTGTGTTTGTACTTAGTTATTTGTAATAAGTTCAGTATGCATTGAAATCATGCTTTAGTCGTGCTTACTATCGAAACTATCGATAGTTGAGTAAACAATTGCAATAGTTAATGATAGTCGAGGCACTGACTATCGCAACATATCTATAGTTCGATGTATCCTTACACCATTATTTTATATAGGACTACGGAAATGAGCATTCGGCTAGTATTCAATATTGTCATTTTGTTCGCTTTAAATAGTTTTTTTTAAATCACTTAGTTTAAGAACATGCCATACCGATAACATCTTAAAATGAAAGAATCTGAATTTTATTTTATTATCAAAAAATGCCAAAAAAGTATATTGGAAGTTGGAACAGTCCTGAGTTTGTTGTAATTGTTGACATGTTGCCGACTAACAAAGACTTTTTAACGCCTGTAGTTGCAAATTAAACACGTTGTTCTCAGTGTTTACACTAGGTAAAATTCCACTTTATTTTCTAACACAGTGGAACCTGTATAAACGGGATAACTCTGAAGACCTAATATTTATCTTATTTAGACAGGGTCCGGTGTTTCGAGGGTAGCATTTTAGAATTTAGAAAATTCCGGACCATGAAACCTGGCTGGTTTTGACCGGCGTCCGGTTTATTCAGTGTCCGGTTTAGACAAGTTTTACATATATAAAAAAAGTTCATGTGTACAAAATTATTGGATGGAAGAAAGGAAATGTTTTATTTAACGACGCATTCCGCTGTGTCAGTGAGCTATGTCTCGCCTCGAACATATTTGAAGACCAAATCCAGTTTGGACTACTTACAAATAGTTGAACGATGAGAAACATTGAATATACAGACAAAAAGAAGAATACTAAAGAAGAATTTATATTTAGTGTGTACTTATAGTTGTTATAAAATATTATTAGTCGGAAACATCTTACAGTGGCAGGACACACAGAGCAGTCCCTTTAATCATGTTCGTAAAGTGTATGTATATATTTAAACATTCATAATACTGAAAATTGTAACCATAACCTTTTACTATGCTGTTAACCAAATGCAAGGACATTGTGATAGAAGCCGTCCAAAGGAAACGAAATGGTCGTACCCTCCACCACTTCTGAAATGCTTTACTCCCACCATCATTTAAAATATCGTTCATACTGTCCTGATTGACAGGTTCAAGTTCAAGTGATTTAATATTCAGAACAAGGTGTTATAGCGTAAGCCTGTCTTGGCGGGCACGACGGAAGCAAGCAGAAATTGGGGGGTGGGGAGGGAGCTGACTGAAATCGACGGCGCAAAGCAAAGTTTTTAGGAGTTTCAGGGTATACACCCATGTAAAATTCTGAAAACTAGATGTTCTAAAATGCAATTTCCTGCATTCTACAGATAACGGGAAGGTACGTAGCCCAGTGGTAAAGCTCTCTGGGGTCGATCCCCGTCGGTGGGCCAATTAAGCTATTTCTCGTTCCAGCAAGTGCATCAAAGGATGTGGTATGTACTACCCTGTCTCTGGGATAGTATGTAAAAAAGATCCCATGCTGTTAATCGAAAAGAGTAGCCCATGAAGTGGCGACAGCGGGTTTCCTCTCTCAATATCTGTGTGGTCCTTAACCATATGTCTGACGCCATATAATCGTAAATAAAATGTGTTAAGTGCGTCGTTAAATAAAATATTTCCTTCTGCAAGTAAAATTCATCTCTGCCTTAAGATTTACAACCGATAATATTTCTGATTCAGAATTACTGAGAGTCTAATTTTCAGAGTCTACCTTGTTTTACACTCCTTTGACTGCTTCACACGAAGTTTACTGGGCAGGCTCGACTGTCATGTCAGGCTTTTAGGGATCGAATCCCCTGCTCAGAGCACATTTTACTTCTGTATATGTAAATTGTATAACAAAAAAAGACGCACATTTTTTTATACATGACTGATGCTTTCACATTCTGGACATCCTCGAAAGAATTCCTGCAAACACACAAGCCTTTCGGGAGGATGAATGGTGGGGGGATGGGAGGCAACATTCACTGATTACCTCAAACCCCAGAAATAGAGGCATCCTGAGCGTTTTGTAAATTGCGTCCAGATAACAAACTTATTTCTGTTGTTGTCTTGGCTGTGGTAGACGTCGTAGACGTAAGAGCAATTCGTTCTTGGTACACCGCGCGGTAACCTTTGGTGCCGCTGTCGTAGACATCCCACAAGCGACACAGAACGCCGGAGACGGTTTCTGCAAACTCTGCCATAATACATATGTCGTCGTTGACGCAGCCCATTGCGCACTCAGCGACGCTTCTGACGTAGTCACCCGCTGACATCGTCGTCTGGTTCAGAGCCGGTGATTCCACGATAAAGTGACCTGTCCTTATTTGTTGTGACATCACAGACGACAGGCACAGAAGAAACGTAAAACCATCAATGATGGCGGTACGAGTATAACCGGTGGCAGCTCTGTGTGTCATGTTTTCTTTTTGATCTGAAGGTAAATAAATAAAAGTTAAAGCTTCATTTTTAATGAGACCACTAGAGCACATTGATTTATTAATCATCGGGGGGGGGGGGGAGGGGGCGTAGTCCAGTGATAAAGCGCACGCCTGATGCATTGTCGGTCCCCATCGGTGGGCCCACTGGGCTTTGTTTTCTTTTGTTCCAATCAGTGCACCACGACTGATATATCAAAGGCCGTGATATGTGCTATCCTGTCTGTGGAATGGTACATATAAAAGATTCCTTGCTACTGATGGAGAAATGTAGCGAGTTTCCTCTCTATGACAGTGTAAAATAAATAAATGTGTTCTAGTGGTGTCGTCAATTTTTTTTTTAATTAATCATCAGCTGTTGTAAAAAGAAAGAAAGAAATTTTTATTTAACGACTCACTCAACACATTTTATTTACTCTTATATGGCGTCAGACATATGGTTAAAGACCACAAATATTGAGAGAGGAAACCTGCTGTCGCCACTTCAAGGGCCACCCTTTTCGACCAGCAGCAAGGAATCTTTTATATGCACCATCCCACAGATAGGATAATACATACCACGACCTTTGTTACACCAGTTGTGGAGCACTGCCTGGAACGAGAAATAGCCCAATGGGTCTGTCGACGGGGATTGATCGGCGAGCGCTTTACCACTGGGCTGCATTTCATCGGTAAATATAGCCTGTTGGACGTCATGCTTTCTTTTTGATCTGGAGTTAAATAAATAAAGGTTAAGGCTTGTTTTGAACGACACCACTAGAGCATATTGATTTATTAATCATTAGCTATTGGATGTCAAACCTTTGGTAATTTTGACATATAGTCTTAGAGAAGAAACCTGCTACATTTGTTTTCCATTTGTAGTAAGGGGTCTTTTATACGCATCATCCCACAGACAGGATAGCACATACCACGGTCTTAGATATACCAGTTGTGGGACACTGGGTTGAAACGAGAAATAGCCCAACGGGCCCACCGACGGAGATCGATCCTAAACCGACCGCACATCAGGCGAGGGTTTTACCACAGGGCTGCATTTCATCCGTAAATATATAAATGCAGTTGTATTCAAGGTAAAACTTTAATAAAATAAAAAAAATAACATTTACTAGATATTGCAAACTGTAGTTTTTCTAGAAAGAAAAGAGGTGTTAGAAGCAATACAGTTATTTGTTAAGTCTTTTCACTGCTTATTAATTATATTTTAGCATTTATAATAATTGAGTTCTCAAAATAAAAATATTTAATCAAATATACTTCAAAGGCATATTGCCACAGACCAATGACCTATTTAATGATCTAACAAAGTATTACTTGAACAAAAATAATTTGATTTGTCCCTAAATGTACTTTATTCAACCATCTTCATAACCACCATACTTTATTTATTACTGATATTTTGTAAAAGAAAACAAAAATGAATTATGGCAATGGTCCGTAATTCAAAAATAAAAAATTGCCGAGAGAGTTGGCATGGATTTCACTCCATCTTGGTTCAATTAAGGTGGTGCAATAGCTAGATTTGGTTTTCAACAATTAATGTAATTTTTATTTATTATCCATTTAGTATGCCTTTACCGACATATTAATATAAATAATTGAATTTAAAACGTCCGGGTAATGAACCACGAACTTCTCGCACAAAACGCTTAATAATTATATTTTTTAAAAAGAAAAGAACTAAAACGTAAAGAAAATAAACATATGTCTAGTAAAACAATTTTAAATACAAAACGAAATAAAAAAATAAATAAATAATAAATAACAGAAAACAAAAATACAGCAGGTGAAAAAAATCATACATAAAAATGAAAATATTTGTGGTCATTAAAAAATAAAGTAATTCGTAAATTAATTAAAAACATTTAATAACATCTCTAAAAGGAAACTTATCATATAATACAAATGTCCCTACCCCAACAGGATAAATAGCAGATAGATAGATAGATAGATAGATAGATAGACAGATAGACAGATATATAGATAGATAGATATATAGATGGATGGATGATGATGGATGGATGGGTAGAACATCAAACAAAAGAAAGAAATACAAAATAAAACAAAACAAAACATGACAAAACAAACCCCAACATAACATAACAATAAAACATAACATAACATAATATAATATAACCATAACCACAGCCATAACATAACATAACCATAACATAACATAATGTTTTATGGTAGATATGTGGGGGCTATATCTATTAAAAATAATGCATCACTAACGAAAATGATAAATACTGCTAAACAATATTTTGAACTTGGGCATATCTGTTCATTTCTTATTGAACTTCGCACTTTTTTCATGGTTTTAGATGAAGTAACGAACTTGACAGCTATGATGGCAGCACTCATAACATATGCCACCGGTGAGACAGGATATGCTAATTTTTCGCGAACACCTGATGTAAATTATAATCACTATTTTAATCGCCATTCACGAGAGCATGTCATCACAACTGTATTCCAATGAGCTCTGTCCTGTGTTAGTTTTGAATTAGTAAACTAGTCTGAGAGTGGCAGTCCTCTTTGTGGCAGTCAAACTGATATACTCTCTGGTAAAAGATCGGGAGTGGCTGTCATCCTACATACGAGACACTTGACAGAGACTCGTGAAATCAACCACGATTTTTACCTGAATGCCTATTCGACTCTGCATTGTGCAGAGATGCGTCCTTGATTTTCAAATAACGATTTTGTAGTTCATATTAACACAGGACAACATAACATAACATAACATTAACATAACATAACATAACACAACATTAACTAAAACATTGACTATAACATAACAATTGACTATAACCTAACATAACAACATAACATTATAACATAACAAATGACTATAACATAACAAATATAACACAACACAACATAACATAATTACAGCATGTAAATAATAAATATAAAATAAAAATAATAATAACATTATTTTCATAAAAGGTTTTAAAAGATGAAAGTTCAATAATTCCATAAAGCTGTTTTCCTCTGGAGAAAGACAAAAACTATAATACCTGTTGTGGACAACGAATCTGAGATGTGCTACCTAGGTTTGTTGAACACCAATGCTTGACGGAAGAAACGAATTACTGGACTTGTCAATAACACCTTTTGTCTGAAAGTGGATTAATGAACGTCGTACGGAGGGTGCGCTGATTCGTACTGGAGTCTGGAATAATTATTTCTAATAAACATTGCAGAGCGATTGGATTGTTGACATTCAGTTTAATAATAAATATCGCACAGTGATTGAACTGTTGATATTCAGTAGGAATATCAGATTGAATCCATTACGCATATTTTTAGATTTTCAAATCGACAAATATTCAATTTTTATTTTTTTATTGGTTTTGTTATGTAAGCTGTGTGTGTATGTGGATGTGTGGATGTGTGCGTATGTGGATGTGTGGATGTGTGCAGATGTATAGGTGTGTGTACATGTGAGCGTATGTGTGTGTGTGTGTGTTTGACGAAAAAGCTGACGATTGAAATAATTATTGCAAATGTGTGCGCGCGTATGTATGTATGTGTGCGTATGTACGTGTGTGTGTGTGTGTGTGTATGTGTGTGTGTGTGTGTGTGTGTGTGTGTGTGAGTGTGTGTGTGTGAGAGAGTGTGTGGTTGTGTGTGCTTATGTGGGGGTGGGGTGGATGAGTGTGTGTGTGTGTGTGTCTGTGGTGTTATTGGCTCTCTCTCTCTCTCTCTCTCTCTCTCTCTCTCTCTCTCTCTCTCTCTCTCTCTCTATCTATCTATCTAATAATATCATATATAAATGTAAATTATAAATGTAGAATAAGCAGAAGTGGGAGGATAACCAGAAAATGAAGAAGAATTGGAAGAAGTAAAAAGTAGATAATACTCAAATAAGGATTAATGTGCACAGTGAGTAAGTTAGAACAAACAGCGCGGAATGTAACTTTTTCAGTAAACATAAACTCGCGTTCAGTGAATCAAGTAGGTCCGTTTTAGCGGCCATTAGCTGAAACTTTATATTTTAAATGACATACCCGTACAAATGCACTCGTCAAAACAAATGTGAGTACAGTTAAACTTTATTTTGTTTAACGACACCATTGATTTATTAATCATCGGCTACTGGATGTTTTGACATATATAGTCTTAAAAATTAAACCCGCTACATTTTTCCATTCGTAGCAAGGGATCTTTTATATACTAAAAGGCAAAATTTATTGTGACATGGATGTTTTGAGTAATAAATTTGTGAATGGATTTATGGATGTAACTTAGAAAATGTATATGAAACAACTCGAAGAAATGCAACCAAGCAGATGTTGCAGCGATTGCATGCGTTGTGCAAGAAACATGGAATATTCTGGAGAAATCCTGTGCAGTGTTCACCATAAAAGGCCAGACATTCAGTCGCAAATCATTGCCGCTCTGTGCAGCCTTCAGAAATCAAGAAGTCAGAAAAACACCATTAGTGAACTGTTTGATGCAATTTCGTCATGCCACGCCTTAGTGAAAATGACAGATGTCGAGTCATGGGGATGCTTGAATCTGGATCATCGCAGCGTAACGTCGTACGTCATTTCAACGTACACAGAAATACCATATGGCAACGATATCAACGTCACCAGTTATGCAGACAACACCTGGGATGGACAGCACGTGATAGGAGACATGTCCTCTTCACTGATGAATCCCGTTTCTTTCTCCACAGATATGACGGCAGGACACGTGTCTACAGACGTCATTTCAACGTCCACAAAAACACCATATGGCGCTTATGGCAATGAAATCAACAAAATAACCAGGTCAAGGGGCGTCCCCGTAGAGGCCGACCACCCGTGACAACCCCTCGCCAAGACACATGGATCGGAACCGCTCAATAACGAAATGTCGCACCATCCCTGGCAACATAGGTATATCAGCGATGACAGTCCGACGACGTGCAAGACGCCCAGCCAGAAGGCCAATCCTGACGCCAGAACATCAACATCGACGTCTCCATTGGTGCAGACAACACCTGCGATCGACAGCATGTGACTGGAAACGTCCTCTTCACTGATGAATCCAGTTTCTTTCTCCACAGATCTGACAGCAGGACACGTGTCTACAGACGTCAAGGTGAACGTTACGTCACGCTATGTATTCTTGAAGGGGGTCGTTTTGGAGGTGGTGGCGTTATGATATGGGGTGGAATTACAGCCACAGGCCGGACCCAGATAGTTGTGATTGAAGGCAATATGAAAGCTGTGAGGTACTGAGATGAAATTTGGCAAACAACTGTGTTATCCTTTTTACAACAGAACGGCCCCGGGATGACATTACAATACGATAACGCCAGACCACACATTGCTAGAGTTATACTGCAGCAGTATCTGAATCAGAACAGTGTTGATATAGGCATCGCCTGTTGGTCAATCCCAAACGTTAAACGTTAATAAATATTGTTTAAAAAAAAGAAAATAGTGTTAATGTGCTACCCTGGCCTGCCAGGTCTCCGGATTTGTCAGCAATCGAACATGTCTGGAATGAAATGCAGCGACGTTTGCGACGTCTTCCAAATCATCCAACAACACTGCAGAAACTCCGGCTGATCCTTCCTCAGATCTGGAATGGAACTCCCTGGAACTTTCTCCAGCGTTTAGTGGTCTGAAAAAGACGATGGTGCCAGGTCTGTATCAATTAGCAAGATTAATACACTAGCTACTGACTGTGTGAACTTGGCTCTGGACCCCCTCTAGTGATGTGGCTCAATTGCATATTATGACAGGTGCGCCCTTTTTATGGACTATTGCTCGTTTTCATACCTTCGGACATTTCTCTTTCCATGTTATAACGTTTCATACATGGCTATAAAAACTTATCATCAATTATCTTTGTCTTGTGTGTGTCACAATAACGTTTACCTTTTAGTATATATGCACCATCCCACATACAGGATAACACATACCACGGCCTTTGATATACCAGAGGGGAGTCGCTTTAATACTGGGCTATGTCCCGCCACCTTATGACTATGAGTACCGAACAATATAGGATCATCTCTTTTATGGGTTTTTTTAATATTTTAAAGATTGCCAATTTAGTAGATATAACTGTAAATAATAAGCTAAACGTATTCCTGCTGGATCAGGCATTCATAACCCAGACAAGAAAGATCAGTAATGAATAATAAATGTGTATCCGTGACGTGACATAAAACACTAATAATCGAGACTAAGACCTCAAAGCCACTGTAGTTTCTATAAATATTTATTTTCTGATGAACTCTGATTGACATTGTTAGTCCATTGTATGGAGAGTTGAATATGTTATTGGTTGATGATGTTAGACTTCTACTATTAATTATTTTGTATTTCTGTTTTTAGAATTGGGGCGTCACAATCACTCTATGAATTTTAAGATCAATAAGATATAATATTGGACATTTCCTTTGTTGTTTGTAAATTTCTCTTTTTTTTTGTTACAGTGAAACGCCAGTCATTAGAATGGTTGCATTCCCTATTAAACATAATTATGATTATGGACCAGTGGGCTGCGTTTTACGAAGCGATACTAGCGCTAAGATCACCTTAGTGCATAAGGTAACTATGGACTTAAGATGATCTTAGAGCTAAGATCGCTTCGTAAAACGGGGCCGTTCCACGAAGCGATTTTAGCGCTAAGATCACCTTAGTGCATAAGGTAACTATGGAGTTAAGGTGATCTTAGAGCTAAGATGTGTATGCTGTTTTCTGGAGTAAAAAAACAAAGGTGAGATTCTCAGTGGGCCATTTGCCCTGAGAATCTCACGGTACGGCCCTGCTTAAGTGTATGACTACCTTATATGTACTTAAGGTCATTTTAGGGCTAAGATCGCTTCGTAAAAAAGGTCGGGCGTGCGTGGCCTAGTTCGTCATATTGTGTTACAACAGAGCAGTAAAGGCATTTTCTTTCTGACCTAAGAAAATTCAATTCTGTTCTTTGTTAATTCTGGGCGAGATTTAGCCCAGTGGTAAAGCGCTCGCTTGGGTCGGTTTGGGATCGATCCTCGTCAGTGGGCCCATTGGGCTATTTCTCTTCGCAGCCAGTGCACCACGACTGGTACATCAAAGGCCGAGGTATGTGCTATCCTGTCTATAAGATGGTACATATAAATGGCGACAGCGGGTTTCCTCCCTCAGTATCCGTGTTGTCCTTAACCATATGTCTGACGCCATATAGTGCGTTGTTAAATAAAACATTTCCTTCTTCTTTCTGACCTCATGCATACTCTAAATGAGGCCTACTAGTAATTATTACTGTATTTTTTATGAATAATTAACAGTGTGATATATTTGAATATTTTATTTTATTTTATTTTAATTTTTTAATTTAAGTATGTTGATTTGTCTCTGACATTTCATAATGCAGTCCTGTAGGTGCGAAAACCGATTTGCGTTGCCCATACAGCCGCCATAGTTAAAATGTTCGCAATGACCGCTCCCTGGGTTGTAGTAGTATGACGGTATCAGCGCTTCACATGGTCCGATAGTCTTCAGTAGATAACAGTCTGAAAAACAACAATAACATACAAACAAAACAAAAACGTAAATAGTACTTTATTAATTGTTTTATCTTGTATTGTTAAAACTATAAAATGTATCCACCGATACATACAAATATAATGTAGGCCTATGCATTAATCATTTTTCATGAACAATCTTGGCTTAAGATATGCGAGACAGACTCGGAGAGAGAGAGAGAGAGACATGTACATATGTACGTGAACAGTTTAAATGGATCGCCCACGTCTCAGAATCAAGTAATCATGTATCTTTATTATACCTGAAACATCATTTTCGGCACTGACAAGTGCCAACAATAATCCAAGCAAAAAACTGTGCCACATGTTAGTTCTGAAACACACAAAGCATTGATTTCATTTAATTTCATTTTAACTTATTTTCGTGTTTATATCCAATTAAGGTTCAAGCTCTGATCTAGAACGATGAACTAGTTATTTGTGGTAAGTGGTTAGTCGAAGAAGAAAGTGTAGTGCTCTTATACCTAACCACTGAGTCGATAAACTCGCTCTGGGGTGGGAGCTGGTACCGCGCTGCAAGCCCTCTACCTACCAGCCTTATTTCCGATGGCTTAACCACGACACCACCGAGGCCGGCAAATCACTGATTAAGTGCGAGTGAGAATAATTTTTACATGCTCATATACCACTAGAGTTTCGAGCATGTCCGTCCCGGGGCCTTGTTGCAACCCCTAATGTAATAGGCTAACGGTAATTGCATTATGCGTTGCGCTTGCAGTGCAGTCGCAACCCCTAATGTAATATACTTTTTCTATTCATTATTTTTGTTACAAAACTTAGTTAAATCATTATAAACAACGTTTTGAAGATAATTAAACCACATTTTAGATCATAGAAATGTTTCTTCTATGACTTATAAAAACGACAATTACATTATGCGTTGCACTTGCAATGCAGTTGCAACCCCTAATGTGATATACGTTTTTGTTCATTATTTATGGTGACTAAACGTACTTCAATCATGTACTAGTATGACGGTATCAGCGCTTCACATGGTCCGATAGTAAACGTAAACTAAACGTACTTCGATTATATAATGATTTTAAGATAATTAAACCTTATTTTAGATCGTAGAAATATTTCTTCTTTGACTTATAAAAACGTCAATTGCATTATGCGTTGCACTTGCATTGCAGTTGCAACCCCTAACGTAATCGGCTAACGATAATTACATTATGCGTTGCACTTGCATTGCAGTCGCAACCCCTAATGTAATATACTTTTCTTTTTTTTCCATTATTTTTGGTGACAAAACTTATTTCAATCATTAAATATAATGATGTTAAGACAATTAAACATTATTTTAGATAGTAGAAACATTTCTTCGTTGACTTATAAAAACGTCAATAACAT
>JAECMU010038658.1:0-18813 GCA_016106625.1 Dracogyra subfuscus
TATATATATATATATATACAGTTGAATCCCGTTGGCTCGAACCCCTTTGGTGCTCGCGAAAGTGTTTGACACATCGGGTAGTTCGACCTAACCATTTGTTCAACATCGGATATTACCGTAACATCAGTTAGAAAGTTGAATTAAATATATATATTATTTTGGTAACTGCAAACTTAAAAATGTCATCAATGTGTTATACAGCAAAATATCAGAGTGAAAGAATTTATTACAAATTACTCCAAATGTGCGATGCAGAAGCCCTTGTCGGTATTAATTAAATGTGTGGTTGTTGAAATGATGACAATTGATTAACTCGCCTCTGGTTTCATTTAAAACTGATCTTGTAGATGTGTTCAAAGTAACGCTTCACACCGAGGTCATTTTGTGCACTAATTATTTGATTGGTATCATGGTTCATCAAACAGGTACTATAACACTAGCTGTACTTGAAAGATCATTACCAATTGCCGCTTAACACACAACATGACAGGTACGGTAAAGAAAGGATTGCAAGCAGCATGGTTATTGCTGCGATTCTCTGATTAATTTATAGCTCATTCTGCCTAAATAATTAATCCGAAGATTGTAATAACCAACTGTGCAAGCGCAGCAATTGATGACCCTTTTCGGTGGTTTTCCATTAGATATTTGATGGATCACCAATTCGACGGAAATATAGCTAATAACACAGACAGGACTGATAATTTAGTTTGAGCGAAGGCTTATAGTCGACCCTGGACATGTTCGACCAATCATCAGTTAATATAAGAGTTTACTGAACAAACAATTCGGGGACTTCATTTTTGGTTCAAGCGTTGCGGTGTGATCAACCCTTCCGAGGTCAAGCCAACGAGATTCTACTGTAAATTTATATATTTTTAATCTTACAATAAATATTCACAAAACTTATATTGAAAATTCTCTTTACTCTATTTAAATTTCAGAATGTAACATTAAAATTATTTATCGAGATCAAGAAAAATGTTTGAGGTTAAAAGAATTGCATAAAGGCTCTTATCCACTACAGGGTGCAAGCTCTCCCCAAACGCAATGTTCGGAGAGTAGGAATACCTCTTGCCATACTCATTGAAATGGTCTGTTCCTTCTTCTGGATTACATCCCCTTAATCGCTCTTTTTCTTGAACTGAAAGGAATACAACATAACATATATACTGAGCTCAATTGACAAAGCCTGATTATCTTAAAAAACAAGTATTTAAGCATTGTAAATATTCGTAGTTACATGCCCTCTGACCATTGGAAGCAGGTGTTTTTTTAGTGTAATTGTGGTTATGGCGGATTATAAGTTACAATGATTTTAGAAGAAACCTGCTTCGACTTTCAGAGTTGTAAAATGGGTATGGCACCATACCCAAATGTTGTGCTGATTTTATTTTTTAAGTTGACCTTGATTTTCTTAACCCTAAACCTAGCCCATTCTATTTCTGTAGGAGCATTCAGCACACATGTTGTAAATATTCAATTTCATAGTGCCATACCCAAAAATCTAGTTCTGGTAGAAACACTGACCATGCAATGACTACTCTTTCAAATTAACAGCAAACCTAGGGATTTCTTTTTTTTATATGCAGAATACCAGATAGGACCTACCACAACTTTTGTTACACCCGTTGTAAAACAGAGGGATCAATCTTAGACAGACTGCACATCAAACATCCTGCCCCACAATTTTTTTTTTTAAATGCATGAGCCAAGTTGATACTTACCATGATATTTATCACCACGGTTACGTTTGATGATGCAGACGATGATGAGAATGAGGAGAAGAATTGCTATGGCAACCATCATTCCTATAAACCATCCGGCAGACAACACACTACCACGCTTGGCAGCTGAAAATACAAATGGACAGTTTATAACACAGGAAGTTAATAAATTTTCAAAGTTACCATTGAAACATTTGCACTATGTATGTGATAGCCCTTTTTGGTGTTGAGGAAGGGGAGGTGGTGTAAACAAAATCAACTAAAAAAAAAACCCACCTTACTTTCCAGTAATAACATTGAGAAAATTACCTACCATGGGTAAGTACAATGTACTTGATTACAATTTTTTTCAGATGCACCGTTTACCCAGATATCCTTCAAAACCCAAATACTATCCGATACCCAGCTGCTATTATTTAGGACATTCAAATAATACAAATAACAAGTCATGCACATTGATGTGCAATTACGGACTTCAAATACACTTGAAAACAAATAAGACCCCAGCTTCCGTTTAAAATGCCAGGTTCAATTTTTCAGATGCATGTTTCATCTGGGTACTGTTCAAAGTTTGGCTTGTTTAACTACACCACCAGAGTACATTGATCTATCCATCATCAGCCATTGGATGTCAAACATTTCATAATTCTGACATATTTTTAGAGGAAACACGCTACATTTTCCCACTAGGTAGCAACAGATCTTTTTATCCACAGACAGGATAGTACATACCACAGCCTTTGATATCTCAGTCATGGTGCACTGGCTGGAACGAGAAATAGCCAAATGGGCCCACTGACAGGGAGGTACTGTTCAAGATCTTTGACCTAACTCATTAAACTTTCGCAACTTTATAATCTCACAGTGTAATGCTAAAAGAATTGCAAAGAGGATGCATTGGTGTCTAACAGAGCCTAAGAGACTGTTGTGAATTAGGCCCCTAGTTACTACTGCAATCTCGACAGTTATCAAATATTTGCATTATATACTCCCAGTATAGGTTCACATACAACTAATTAATTATTAACCATTTCTACTTACACTCTACTTGTACACTAGTTGTTGTCCAATTCATAAACCGCGTGATATTTGAAGATTTGGAAGGACAAAACGAAAGGCAAATATAGCATTTAATAAGTAAATAAACTATGGAAATGTCCATGTTTGTTTTTAGTTTTATTCCCAGATTCATATTTCAATACATTCAATATGTTTAAGTTCACTCATTCAAAAGGTCCCAGAGAAACAATACATAGATTAGTGGGATTTATCCCCTATCAATAAAGTTACTTTTATTAACCAATAAGTCTTCCTTAAAGCATTTCACACATGATGTTAGTTTATAATTTTCCTTTTACATCAACCGGAATATTTACTGCTGAAATTTTAACCCTTCAAATTAATTCCAGTACCCTTAATAATTTTAACAGAAGTTCTTAACAGATACACTAGTATTATTTTTGTTTCATTGACCAAGAACCATGCAATCAAGACTGAAAAGCACAAACATTGTTTTTATCATTCACAATTATAAAACAAAGTTTTCCAAACTTACTGCAACAATTTGCATCGTACATATAATCAAACCAAAAGATTCTTTCACTCCAAGGATGCATATTTTTATTGTGAATAAGTCTTAATTAGTTAAATTTTATTGAAAAAATATATATATGAAAAACAGAAGAAAAAAGAAAGAAGAATATCTAGATTTAAAAAATGGAATTACAGTTGGAGAGAATCTCAGATTAAATTGGCTAAATGATGGCTCGGATGCAAAACTGATTTTTAAACATTTTAAAATTACATTAACACTTTATATATGATAAAATATGACATTATATATTCCCATTAGCATTCTTGCTTATCAATTCCACTGCACTGCAACCTGGAGAAGGAGATGTTTTTCTCTTTAATTTAATTAACAAAGAAAGAAATGACATCCACATGTTTTAAAATGCATCAAGTTAACATTCCGGCAATATTAATAACTCCACTGCAATGCAACTTGCTAATATCTGAATTCTGGGAAAGATCATGCATAGTTTGGTCCTGACAAAATGCTTCTTTCAAATGCATGTTCAGAAACTTTCATAACATTTAAGGCATGTTTGCAATATATACCCATACAACATGACAAAAGCACATCAACATTTGATACATATGGGGACATTTTCCAAACTTTTTTATGCAAAATTTATTTAGTTAATTTAGTTTTGAAATGGTTTATATATTTAAAAAAATAATAATAAAAAATGTATATGTAATTTGGAGAAAATTACAGGGAAGCATGGAGTGATTCAAAACTTACAATTCCAATGGCTATGCTGATCTATTTATAATGTATGCAAAACAGACAAATAATTTTTTTTTAATTTTACTAACACTCTCCCCACCCCTCTCGTTGTGAGCACGGTTTCTGGCCCTAGTCAGAAATCGTGCTCGCAACGAGCGTGCTTGAACATTAAATTGATATAAGCACGTTAATTCCCGACATCTGACCTGACAGTCATTTGTGGGCATACATACATAGACAAATAAATTGAAGCTGGTCCATCGTCAATCCATACATTGCATCCAAGCATATACATATAATCAGCACCTGTTTTGTGACTGGACTCTTCTTTATTATAAAAATATATATATAAAAAAAACCTGATAAATGTTTTATCCAACTGACTGTATTTGCTATTATTAATATTTAACATGCCATGGCATAAGACTTGTCCAGCTACATGTATCTATAAACACATTTATGTTGAACCTGTGAATGGTTTTGTTTTTAAGCATCTCAGTTTGAAGCATCAAGCAATGTTTTCGCAAAAGCTGACAATTTTTGCTTTATTAGCAACAGATATTTCACATTAAAGTTATTATTAGTTTAAATTTTTATTATCAGGGTTCATACACCTTGGAAACAACCAAATTCCAGACTTTTTTCCAAGACAAAAAAAAACCACTCCTTTTTTTGAAGACTCACGCCAAGCAATAATGGACTATCTCTTTTGTCATACCGGTATGCACTGTGCAAGCGCATACTTCTAATCTTTGGAAAATGTCAGCAATTGTAAGTCTCGATTTCCCAAATGTACCTTAGTTCCGAGATCGGGAAAACGTCGTCAGATTCTGCCGGTTTCATGCCAGCAAAATTTTCTTCAGGAGGCCTAAAGACAAATCTCCATACTTTTTTCAAACCAACCAAAGGTTATTTTTCCATACTTTTTCCAGGTCTGGAAAAGGGATTTTCAAAATTCCATACTTTTTAATGTTTTTAGACTTTGTACGAACCCTGTATTATTGTATTTTTTTTAATAATGAAATAACCAAATAGAACCTATTTACACGCAAAGCATAGCTTAGCCATACATGAGTGACTCCAGCAAAGTACTTTTTAGCCTTAACACTGTTTGTTCCCTTTACTGCAAATTTTCTGACTTGCAAGTGCATGTTGTATCCAATACAAATTCTGAAGGTGCATTTTCATAATATAACTAACAATACAACCCCTGCAAATGCCCACGGCACTTGGCAATGCCGAAGACATGTTGCCATGGACATTTTTAATTCTCCACAGCACTTTTTTTGCTTTGGCCTATATTCAGGGTTTTTTAATGGCATTTTTTTCCGGCAGGAATTGCAGTAACAATTACAGTAGTAGCAGGCAATTTGCTTGGTACTTTTTAACTGTCAAACACTTTGCTGTATAAAACTAAAATCATTGTAATGACACAAAATGATTTGGGAAAGATTTAAAAAAAAAAAAAAAAAAAAAAAAATGAAGTTTAAAAATTCAAACAAAAACTATTCCCAAATGACCAATATAAATATTGTTAAAATGTTTCCTTGGAATGTTTGAGAAATTTTGATCTTCCAACTTAAAAGTAGTTTTTCACTGCCTACTTAATAAATGTTCACTGTACATGTAAATGTTGAATACACTTATAAAAGGTTATTGTTGATTATTAGCTACTGATATCCACTTTTTTTTTAAAAGACTAGCTTGCATGTGTATGCTACCAAAATATATGACAAAACCACACCATGAAAATGCACCTTAAGCAATACTTCCTTTCCATTTAGCAACTCTTTCCATTGTGTGCACATAACGGCAAAACATACCAGGCTCAATGCAGTTTGTAGACAAAAGAGCAGGCACGTAAATATGTTGCATACATACCCTCCCCCATAGGGGTGCTAATGACGTGAGTAACTTTGGGATGGGAACGAGCTGCAACAACAGCAAGCAACAATACAGATACAGTTGTACTTTCTCTTCGTAAAACAACCAACTGTCTAAAATGGACATTTCTTTATGTATCTCCTCCACAAACAATTCATATATATTTTATCAACATGAACCAATAATAATACTGAAAACAATATTTAAAAAAAAAAAAATTAACGACGCACTCAACACATTATAATTACGGTTATATTGGCGTCGGACATATGGTTATGTAGAGAAAAACCCCAGTGGTTAGCTGACGGAGATCGATCCTAGACCGACCGCGCATCAGGCGGGCACTGTACCACTGGGCTATGCTGCCCGCTACATACTGAAAAAAAGACCAGACTGTGTAGCAATCACCTCTTTAAAGTAGACATTTGTTAATGTCCTGCATACAATTATTTTATTTTTTTTGACATGAAAAAGATCTAGTGTAAACATTGGCTATTCACTGGGTAAAAAATATACTAGCTACTCATAGAAACTAAAATTCCCAGTATTAGTGAACAAAATATCACCATTATTCAGTCGTTTTCCTAAATGACATGCTTCCAAGGGCTTGTTCACCCCCGAATTGCGTTAATGAGAATCTTAACTCGATGTTAGTGCTATTTAATTAATTAACTAGGATGTTGGTATCAATCAAGTGTTACATACTCAATCTAAAGTGAACATTGTGCTAATGTTTTCTCATGCGCAATATTAACACATTTAAAATGTATTCTTTTAATAATTTATTATTTGAAAAAGTAAAGGTTTTGATGTCAAAGGACGACATTACTTTTAAACATCAATAATGTTTCTACATTCTATGCATTCCATGGTAAAATGGCTAATGATAAAACTTTTTTTTTCTCTTTCTTAACATCAATAAAATATTTAACATTAAAAGAAATTAGCTACAAAATATCTATCAAAAAATTAAATTTTTGTCCTACATCCAAAATCAAATTAATACTATGGACAAATGAATATATTCCATCCTTTAAAATGCTAAAACGATTGGTGTACATTTCCAAGGCCCAGAACATGTATAAAGTCCTGATTTCAGATAACACTGAACATCCTCGTGAATAACTGTTCCAGCAATAAATATTTTGCCATCTTGATAATTTAGGAATTCTTGAAGATGTATCCTACAATAAAATCTCATAATAAAAACATGAGTGAAGGAAGAAGGAACGAACGAAGGAAATTTTTTATTTAATGACACACTCAACAGATTTTATTTACGGTTATATGGCATCAGACATATGGTTAAGATATTTAGAGAGGAAACCCGCTGTCGACACTTCATGGGCTACAATTTTCGATTAACAGCAAGGGATCTTTTTATAAGCACCATCCCACAGACAGGGTAGTACATACCACAACCTTTGATGTACCAGTCGTGGTGCACTGGCTAGAACGAGAAATAGTCAAATGGGTTCACTGGCAGGAATCGATCCAAGACCGACTGTGCATCAAGCAAACACTTTGCCAATGGGTTACGTCCCACCCCAAAAACATGAGAACCTTGAATTTTTGCTATTAATTGAATTCATTTTCTAATGGGAGACAACAGTAAATATGAAGACCAATTAAAACTCCAGACTTCATTCAAGTCTAACATCTACTTGCAATTTGTATATGGTGTTTCCACAGTATTAAAGTCTTCTGATTTTATTATAGTCTTAAGTCTACAGACTTCAGTTTTATAAACACTGAGCCTTCCTGCTCTAAATATAAGGGTTGGAATCTATGACACGTGTTCTTTATCTAATGTGGACATATTTTCTTATAATTTGGTCTTTAAATAGTTTTTTTTTTCTTTCTTTGGTTTTTTAAAAATTAAACAAAAGCATGAATCTCACTGGAATTCGACATTACAAGCAAGTCCAAACTAACCAATACCTAATAAAAAATAAATTAAATTCTGGGGAAAAAAAAAGAAAGAGCAAATTCATTATTTACTAAACAACAAAATCATCTCATTCGAAAAGTGTCCCAAAACGTTGATGCACACATCTTGAAACATGTTTTTAGTAAACAAAAAGACAGTTAAATATCACTGACTGATTCACCCAGGCCGGTTTTCTGGTTTGGTGCATACATGCTGGTTAATAATGCTTTCCAAAACGCAAATAAAAACTTTGAAAACCTCCTGTGGAGTTGTTGTGGTTGTTGATATCACTTCCGTTCAAGTATGCCAGGACGCCTACGAAGCCTAGTAAAATTGACAGGTCAGAAAGAAGAAAATGCTTTCCACCAGTTTTATACAAGTATTTATAAATTATTTAGTTTTCAAAGCTTTGAAGATGGGTGTTTTTTTTTTTGGTTATTACTGTTAGGCCAACTGAAAACATTATTGCCATGAGCAGAAAAACTAAAAAAATACAGCGTACTATAACATTTAGAGCACAATTTTCATTTAACTCACACATATATAGAAAACTATAGGTTAGTCAAAATAATAAAAAACAAAAAAAACCAACCCCAAAACGAAACAAATTTTAAACTTTACTTGTATGACTAAAATTTCAATATTCAACTCTACCCAAATATATCCAGATTAAGGAGTGTACTATACTCCTTAATAAGTTAGATAATACCTAAAACATTTACAATATCCATTCACATTAGAGACACACTCCTCTCAAATCTATATTTTTATTTACTATGATCCTTCCAAACAGTGAAAATTATTTTAAACATAAATTAAATGAACAACAATAATTATTAAAAAAATTAAAACCAAACACTCCTTCATAATTTACATGACAGAAAATGCATTTACCATAACCATTCATATTATTAAACACTCACATTGAGAGAAAAAAACCCACAATAATATATATATATACACAATTTTTTAAAATAAAAATAAAAATTCAAGCTGAAAACATAATGTCATCCATTTAAAACAATAAAGATATTCATAAACTTAATATTTAAAAAAAAAAGCACTTACCAACTCCTCCCGTTACAAATGTCCTCTTCTCGCTGGACTCCTGGGTACTCCCCGATACCGTGACAACACGCACCTCGTACTGTGTCCCGCCTTCCAAACCGTCAATCATTTGCCAGAAGTTGAGATGTTCATCCTCAATAACTCGTTTGTACTGGCTGTCTCCTGTTATGAAACAAAGATATACATTGTAGTCTAGGGAGTGTCCGGTCTGAATATTCGAACATTTGCTTCCTAATTTGCTAATTATTCTTGCAGATACTATCAAATAATTTATTATTATTACTGATCACATTTTTGTAGTTTTATAGCTTTGTTCTTTTTTAAAATCAGTGAGGAATGCTCCATCTTTGTTAACAAAATGCTAACATTTGTTGACCTTAATTTTTTCACCCCTGTGATTTGTTTAAATTCTATTCTCACATTTTATGTGCTCATCTATATTTTTTTTATTGTGTTACTTAAACAAATAATTCTAGAACTGTTCTAAAAGCAATGGAATATTTAATGACACTTTTGCACAGATCTTGATATACAAATGGGGCACTGTTTGGGTTTGGGGTAAAACGATCCATTGAGGGCAAATTGATCTTACAATAAACCAGTCACATCTCAACTGAGCACAGTACTGCCTTACACTGTTTTGAAAATGAACTAACCCATTTTTCTATACTGAAGATAATAGAAGTCTCCCACTCTCTGTTCTTTTCTGTCCGGCAATCTCCAGGAAACATTCACCGAATCGGACGCAGCCATCACATCCAGGATCTCAGGTCGTGCCAGTTCTACAAAGAAAGATTACACAACAGAATCAATGCAGGGTTTAAGCTGTCATTCACCAGTTGTAATTTACAGTTCAATTTAGTGAATATACACATGTATGCTATTACCAATTCACCCTCCAAAAAGCATGTAATATATGTAATTTAAAAACACAGTGTCGGTTGTATCTTTTGCTATTTTAATACTTGATGTTTGTTACCGTACCGGTTTTCGGATCATATTTGCTAAATTGCTATTAATTTAATGCGCCAAGTTTAAACTCTACAATGAAATGCATATTTACACATCGGACATGTTAAAAACAAAACCCGATTTTTCAAAACTTAATTTCTTGTCAAAAATATATATGACAAATGATAAAAAAAGAGGTTTTAATACATGTATATATGTCACTGATACTTGGTTTAAGCTTGTTTAGCATCCAATTAGTCAAAAGAACATATTATAAACAATCCAAAAACATATTCAATTAAATGTTCAAGCAGGCAATTCTGTGGAACCTCAGCAATTTGAAATGCCTGCCAAAGATCAACATTAATGAGCACACTTGTGTAAAAACGGCCTTAAGTTAAATTCATAATTCTCCGCCGACTCCTGTCCACGAGAAGGTCACTCGCGAAGTCCTGATTCTGTTCAAACCTAATCCTAATTTTTCAGTTAATTCAGTACGATTTTAACACAGTGCACATTACATTTTAGTGCAACGCTTTCAAGTTTACCCAATACAAAAAATAAAATTAAAAAATCAGTTTCGCATGAAGTCGGCAATCAAAGTATGAATTGACCTTTACAGTTCCCCATTGACTGGCACTTTCCAGCCTTAAAATCCAATGGCTTAAGTCTACTTTAAAGGCACTCTGGGTTTTGTTTCTTCAACAATTGGCAAATGAATAAACTCACCTGTCATTGATTAAAGGAATGAAAATTAAGAAACATTTGTTTAACAATTACCTGACACACTTTTCAGCTATTCAATGTGCAACTAGGGGCTATTTTATGGTTATTTTAATCCTTGACAGGAGAGAACATATCATGACTTTCTAATGTAATAGATATTGTTTGGATGGGACCTCCACCCCCACCCCCACCCCCACCCTCAACCAACACACACAAGTGTCCATAGAGAGTAATCTAGGTATCTATTCTGAGACCTCTAGCACTTTACCCCCGTGTGACTTTCCTTAAACCATACCTTTGAGTTACATCCCAACCCGTGTGACTTTCCTTAAATGACTCACCTTCATTAATATCGGCCGTCCTAACATCAATGTAGTATGGTTCGCCTTTGCCTTGTTTTGTCAGGCCATAGACGAAGACTCTGTATATACTATCCTCCTCAAGTCCACCAAGAAAGATCCGTCTCGTTTGAGGATCGTCGATTTCCTCAGCTATTTCACTATCCCCGAGACGAAAACCTTCAACTTTTTAATTGCAAAAGAAAACAACAGAAGATGACGTTAGTTTTGACAACTAGTTTATCACAGAGTAACTTTTAAAAATATAAAACACAAAAGTGTGCCTGCAACTAAACCTAGTGATAACAACCAAATGTAATGACTGAATTTTTGTTTTAGTAAGTCATTAAACATTCATTCATTCATTCAACTAATACTGATGTTCAAAAGAAACTATACCAATTCTCTGAGAGACAACTGAAGAAAACCAAAATATGTTGCATATTTAAAACATACATTCACAAGAGTGGTGTTTTGACATGTTGGGAAAAAGATTTCATGCCATAAAAGCAAAAACATATTTAACCACCATTTTCTTTCCATTATCCAAATTGTAAAGGAAATAATATTTTTTTTAAATTGGTACAGTATTTTTTGGACGTCTATACATTTAACCCTCCTATACAACAGGCAGTCTCTGTCTTTCTATTCTCTCGGTCTCTTTCTCAATATATGTAGGCGATGAATGACCAAATTTTGAATGCAGTAATTTCGGTATAAAGTCATGTATTTTATGGTGTCAAGTCTAATTTGCATAGTTTACCTTAGTGAAAACTGATTTAAATTAAGACTGATTTCACTGATATAGTTTAGTTACATATAGTTATATAATACAAAACCTAAACTTCCTGGGTATTGTGCTGAAAACACAAATATCTCCTAATGTAACAGTTTTAGAAGACAAACATGAAATATGTACACACAGCTCCTACAGCTATGTGGGGGAAATGGAAATGAAAATGTTTTATTTAACAACACTCAACACATCTTGATTACAGATATATGGCGTCAGACACATGGTTAAGGACCACACATATATTGAGAAAAGAAACCCACTGTCGGCATTCATGGTCTACTTTTTTATGCACCATCCCACAGACAGGATAGCACATATCACGGCCTTTGATACACCAGTCGTGGTGCACTGGCTGTGATGAGAAATAACCCAATGTGCCCACTGACAGATATCGATCACAGACCGACCGCGCATCAAGCGAATGCTATACCAGTGACCTGTGTTCTGCTCCTCTGGGGGGAAAAACCATGCCAAAAACCCACCAAACAACTTTGATGTGACTTACTTTTTTGGTATCCAACTTCATATCCAGTTACGACTCCATTAGGTTCTGTCGGTGGACCCCACTCCAAGAGAAGATGAGTTGACCCACGGTGAAGAGCCAAGAAATAACTCACCATCGACGGAACTGTAAACATAAAAAAACAAATTTGGAAAAAACGTTGAGTGTCTTCTCTTTTATAGATACATTACCTATTCTCAACAAGTACACATCCCCTCCATCCCCCCAACACAAGTGGTCTGGTCCGAACATCCCAACAGCCAATGGGATAGCCTAAAATTCTTCACTGTATGCGCCCTGTAGTTCAGGTCATGTGACTTCAACTTCCTTCTTTTTCCCTGAGCGCATCAACGGAGAACAGGTAGTGGGGAGGCTTGGGTGGGAATAAATCCTTGGGGAGGGAGAGAGGAGGTGCATTTGTTGAGGATAGGTAATGTTGAAAAGAAATTCAAATTATACCTAAAAGAAGGTAAAGTTTGTTTTGTTTAACAACACCACTAGAGCACACTGATTTTCTAATCATCAGCTATTGGATGTCAAACATTCAATAATTGTGACATATAATTTTAGACAGGAAACCCGCTATATTTTCCAATTAGTAGCAAGAGGTATTTTATATGCAGACAGAATAGCACATACCACGGCCTTTGTGAAGTACCAGTCATGATGCACAGGCTGGAATGACAAATAGCTCATTGGACCCACTTGTATTTGCAAAACAGACAATAAGTAGTCACATAGTTGTCAATTTTGGTAGTATTAATTTCAGTGGTTGATTTGGCTTTGATGTCTAGGCTATCACCATGGAGCAGCCAATTAGATGTGTTCGATATTACAAATATCACAGTGTTTTCTCGTGAATGTGTGTGTAAGAAATGAAAACCCCAAGAAGATAATTTCAAAGGCAACACACACCTCCTTCTGGCGTTGTGAAGTTCACTTGGTTACTGGAGTTGGAGCTGAAGTACGTATTCACAACTACAACGTCAGCGATTATTTCAGAAAATGACGGCAGATTTTGCACAGCTGCCCTGATCTTGCCATCAGCATCTCTGCGCCGGCGTGAACCGGATCCAGGTTCTTCATGAGGAATCAAGATCTCATGTCGAGTTGTCTCCTCTTGATCAGCCTTCCAGAATCGAACCTGAAAATTTAAATGCACTGGCGTGAATGAAATTGAATTTGAAAATTTAAAGGTACTGAAGTGAATGAATGAATGAATGAACGACACCCCAGCATGAAAAATACATTGTCTACTGGCTGTCAAACTATGGTAAATGTAAACATAAAATGATGATCAACATCAATATAAAAACTAAATAATTAAATAAAAGCACAGTGTAAAGAACTCTGACAAAATTATAAATATCACAGATACATAAAATTAAAATTTGGAATAAAAGTACTGAATACTAAGCGACAACGGAACACATTTTACATTATGGCTGTTTGATGTTTAACACACGGTTATTTTATCATTCCATCAAAAATAGCAGCAAGAATCTTTTATATTATGTATTTGCCCTATAGGCAAGACAGTACATACCAAAGCCTTGGAGGTGCCAGCTGTTTTAAAGCACCCTGTTTTAATCAGTAATTATTAAGTATCTTAAAATACAATAACTGACATCTGGCCCCGTGCTTATAAACCTTAAAAGTCTACACTTTAACAAAGTCCAGACTTTAACGTCATGGCAACACCATTCAAATAGCATAACGTTAAAAGTCTGGACTTTATTAATGTGTTTATCAGCATATTTGTATTTAATTTGGGCATGATTATTTTTAGGCTAACATATTTTGGGCACAATGTTTGTCACCTTGATACAGTCTAAAGTCCTAGGTATTGTTTTGTGTGTTACCTTGTAGCCCGAAAATTTCCCTCGAATTTTCTCCTCCGAGGTGTCGACTGGGTCCCAACGGAAGTGAGCACTGGTTGCCGTCACATTGTAATCGGGGTCCAATTCAAAGTTTTCTGGCACTACTATGGGTGCTGTGAGAGAAATTAAATAAAAAGCATTAAAGTATATTCCTGATGTATAATATGGATTGTAAAGCAAAATCGTTATTAGTTAATTTTGACACCCATTTGCAAAAAGATTTAAAAGTTAAAAGTTTGTTTTGTTTGATGACACCACTAGAGTACATTAATTTATTAATCATTCGCAACAGATTAAATGTTAAAAGTTTGTTTTGTTTAACGACACCACTAGAGTACATTTATTTAATAATAATCGGCAACAGATTAAATGTTAAAAGTTTGTTTTGTTTAATGAAACTACTACGGCACACTTATTAAATAATCACCGGTTACTGGACATCAAACATTTGATAATTCTGACATGTAGCTTTCAGAATTTTTTATTTTTATTTTTTATTTTTTATTTTTTTTAACGACGCACTCAACACATTTTAACTACGGTTATATCGGCGTCGGACATATGGTTATGTCGAGAAAAAAAACCCAGTGGTTAGCTGACGGGGATCGATCCTAGACCGACAGCACATTTTTCCCATTAGTAGCAAAGGATCTTTTATATGGACCATCCCACAGACAGGATAGCATATACCATGGCTGTTGATATACCAGTCATAGTGCACTGGCTGAAATGTGAAATAGCCCAATGGGACCATTGATAGGGATCGATCCCAAAACCGACTGCACATCAAGCAAAAGCTTTACCACTGGGCAATGTCCCGCCCCTAAAGAAAACGAATAAAAAAAGCTGCCACCACCACCCAGGCTTTTGCAACCGCAAATTTTTTTAATAATTCACTCCCTATTCCAATTCAAAGTTTTCAGGCACGACTATGGACGCTGTGAAAAAATTCAATAAAAAGCATTAAAGTATAGTCCTGATGTAGCAATAATGAATAATATGTCCAATTCAGAACATGCTGTCCATACCTGCTTCTCCTGAATAGCCGATGACAGCCACTGGTTTCTTCAAAGGTTCGCCTATTCTGTTCCTCGCCTTGACGGTGCACCTGTATGGCTTGTAGATGGTGTTGACTGGTATCTCCTTCCTGCCCACGGTAAAGTCGTCTTCGATGTAGCGCAGCACACCATTCCCATTGGAACCCAGCTCTTCCACCGTGATCTCATACTTGAAGTCTTCGCCATTGTGGTCAATTCTTGACATGGGCTGCAAGTTATATTGAACTGCGTTACGTGGGTTGTAATGAATTCATGCGTAAAAGTGTAAGGGCAGTTCCAGAATTTGATTACATGAGGGAGGGGAGAGGCAACTATTTTTAAAATTTTACTTTGGTAAATCATCCACAAAGTAAAATACTTAACCGAATGTGTACAGAGACTTATGTTTTTTAAATCAGGTCCAGCAGGAAAATCATATACATTATAGCACTGCATGGGTGGTCAGTATGAGTACGTGCGTGCGTATCTGTGTGAATATGAGTGTGTGTGTGTGTGTGTGTGTGTGTGTGTACGTGCGTGCGTATCTGTGTGAATATGAGTGTGTGTGTGTGTGTGTGTGTGTGTGTGTGAATAGGAAAATGTGTGTGTCTATGTATGAGTATGGTGTGTTTGTGTGAATGTATGTGTGTGTCTGTGTGAATGGGAGTATGTGTGTTTATGTGTGTGTGTTTGTTTATGTATGTGTGTTTATGTGTGTGTGTGTGTGTGTCTGTCTGTTTATGTATGTGTGTGTGTGTGTGTGTGTGAATGTAATTGTGTGGGTCTCTGTGAGTGTGAGTATGTGTGTCTTATGTGAGTGGGTGTGTGTGTCTCTCTGTGTCTGTCTGTGTGTGTGTATGTGTCTGTGTATGTATCTGTGTGTGTGTGTGTATATGTATGTGTGTCTGCGACTTGTATGAGTGTGTGTGTCTGTGTCTTGTGTGAGTGTCTGTGTTTGTGTTTGTGTGTCTGTGTGTGTGTGTCCATGTCTGTGCATGTCTGTGTATGTGTGTGTCCATGTATGTGTGTGTCCGTGTCTGTGTGTGTGTGTGTTTGTGTATGTTTGTGTTTGTGTTTGTGTGTGTGTATATGTGAATGTGTTTGTTTGTGTTTGATCAAAGCATATTCTGACCACTTCAGTTTCAAGTGATTGCGCTCTAACCTCACTCTCAAAATTCCAAATGCTAAAAATAATGAATAGCCTGGTTGATTTAATAATAACAATATTTTTTAAATGTTGCTGAATTATATCAGAAATGTTATTTTACTCAGCAATAATGGTAGCACACAAAAACTATCCCTTCTCATTTCAGAATAAAACAGATGGGACAGTAAGTTATAGAAACATGTTCTTACAAACACAGGCATGATATTTCACAAAGTGTACTTTACACTAAACAATAAAAAACAGATGGCACAGTGAATTACAGAAACATGTTCTTACAAACACAGGAATTCAACAGTGCCATTTCACAAAACCTACCTCCCACTCCACAATAAGATAGTTGGTGCGGTCTCCAATGGTTCCCACTTTCCTCGGATTTCGGTCGGGTCTGGACTGTGGTGTTCTACAAACTGGGCTGGTGATATTACTGGCCTTACCAATGCCAATCTTGTTTACGGCCTTCACTCGGAATGTGTACCTTGCAAAAGGCGACAGCTTTATCTTCGCTCGTCTTGCATTCTTCCGTGGCCTACTCACAATGATCCACTTGTTAGGCTTATACGTTGTGTTGTATTCAACAATGAAGTTCTGGAGAGGTGAGAAGTTCTGCAGCTTTTCTGAGAATTCCCAGATTACCGTGGCAGCCTTTGCAAAGCACTCCTCGATTTTAACGTTGGCTGGAGCATCAGGAGGTGCTACAAATAGAAAATATAACCATAGCCATAATGATCAAACAAATTCAAAGAGTTTCAAAGACTTATATTAAATGTCCGTTACATTCATTACAATAGATTTTCTTAAGCACTCGGATATGTGTACGATCACTACACCCTCTTCTTTCTCACTAACCACTAACTAACAAACTAACCCACTGTCCTGAACAGACCACCCAGACAGCTGAGGTGTGTGCCCAGGACAGTATGCTTGAACTTTAATTGGCTATAAGCACGGAAATAAGTTGAAAAAAATAAAAACCCAACTGGATTTACCTTTTATTCTGAGCACTGCAGAAGAGGTAGCGTTGTCTAGGTTGTTGGATGCCACGCACGTATAGTTAGCCGTGTCGCTGCTTTTCACATCGTTTATCACCAAATCTCCTTCCGCCTGTTGTATTCGGGGGTCACTAGTGGTCAGCGGCTGACCGTTTTTCGTCCAGGCGTAATGGAGATTGTGGGACTCATTGGGGTCTGTGGAGGCTCCGCACGTAAACGTTACTTCGTTGCCATGAATCACTTCTTGGTCTATTGGTGGGGAGTCGATGCGTGTTTTGCCTGTGAAACAAAACCGAACAATCAGATTCCATACATATACAAAGAAAGAAAGAAAGAAAGAAAGGTTTTATTTAATTACGGTTATATGGTATCAGACATATGATTAAGGACCACACAGATATTGAGAGAGGAAACCCGCTTCATGGTCTACTCTTTCGGATTAGCAGCAATGGATATTTTATATGCACCATCCCACAGACAGGATAGCACATACCATGGCCTTTGATATACCAGTCGTGGTGCACTGGCTGTGACGAGAAATAGCCCAGTGGGCCCACCGACAGGGATCAATCCCCGAGCGAGCACTGTACCACTGAGCTATGTCCCGCCCTGGTCACATATACAACCAAAAAACAAACATTCAACTAACAATGAACTTTGGTCTACTGGCAGCGAGTCAATGAGTGTTCTGTCTATAAAAGAAAACCAAATAATCAGGATTCGATACATGGTCCCTAAGCAATATCAGACTAAAAAAACATACTATTGGACTAACAATAAACTTTATTTTGTTAATGACACCACTAAGCACATTAATTAATTTATTAATCGTCAGCTACTAGATGATAAACATTTGACAGACTAACATGTAATTTTCAAAGGAAGACTGCTATATTTCACCTTAAGTAGCAAATAGGTCAGGGCCTGCGCTTATAAAACTTTTAGAGTCCAGACTCAATCTCAAATGAAGTTACACGCATGCAATTTGTATGGCATTGTCATGACATTACCGTCTCAGACTCTATTAGAGTCTCGAGTCTAGACTCTAAAAGTTTTATAAGCACTAGGCCAGGTCATATGGTTTAACGTGCTGATTCAGAACAAGGGGTAGTAGCACACAGCTGTCATGGGCGCAGATGTTGACTTTTTTTCTCTTGTTTTTTTTATCCCACTGTCCCCTTTCCTTTCTCTCCTTTGAATTCCATCTCATTTCTTCCCGATGTGGCAACTCTTCCTATCTTTCAACTTCTTTTGCTGTCCACCCCCATTTCCCAGTCCTTGTCTCTTGTGGCTATCTGTGCTACACACCTGCCATTCCCCCATCAGCTTTTAGATGTTGACTTTTGCCGACTCCTTCGTCCAGGACAGGAAAGTAGAACAGCACATCCCACTCCCTTTGATATATACCTGTCATTGGACACTGAATGGGATGAGAAGAATCCCAATAGTTCTGCTGAGTGGGTCCACAAACCCAAAGAATCCTCTACCTAAACATTGTTTATATAAACAGATACAAATATAAAC
>JAECMU010038663.1:0-19149 GCA_016106625.1 Dracogyra subfuscus
TACAGCAAACACTATATTTCTTTAAAAGACTGGTTTTATCAACATGAAAATTAATACAATAAAACATGTTACTTCAAAATGAGCAGCGACTTGCAATGGACGGAGACGGAAAAAATATAATACTTGTATATGCCATATGTTTGGTTGATTTTAAAAACAAAATAAAATTGTAATTCAACAATGAAGTACATATGTATTCAGTGCCAAATTAGTAAAAAATAAAATAACAAATCAGGCAACACAAATGTATAATTTTTTCAGAGGCACAAATACAACATTATCGGCTAACTGACTAAAACAAATAAAATTATGTTTGTCCAATACTAATATCAAAAATTATCCTAACTGTTTGAGTGATACAATGACTACTGTACATCACATAAAGAATTTAAAAAAAAAAAAAAAAAAACATATTGTGACCCACATATGGACATTTTGATACTCCAATAGAGAGTAGATTAAGGAATGTTAAAACTATGCCTTTTTATCCACATGCTTCAACATAACAGAGTTAATAAAAAATATTATGAAGCACACGTGTAATAACAAGTGTAATGACGTAATTTTAGGATGCAAGGTCATAATACGACCCTGCTTCCCCGGTTCTAGCTCACTCTGTGTATGTGAAATATGACGTCATTTCGTCGTCTCCTGCTAGTTCTACTAGATTTGGGTGAAACATTTTGAAATGGCTCTTGTCATGCTTGAATTTATTAAAAATGTATTTTCATTCTTTTTCAGTGTTATATTATGTTTGTTGAGGGCCTGGTGGAAGATTAGCTTATGCTAAACCTGTCACCCTCCTTAAATAAAGTTATTATTATTATTATTATAAAGTTAAAAAACAAACAAATAATAATAATAAAGAAATAAATATGACGTCATTTTGTTGTCTCCTAGTTGTGGGTGAAACATTTTGATATGGCCCTTGTTATGCATAAAAACAAAATAATAAAAAAAATAATAGGGATAATAAAGAAATTATGACTCGTGATTTTACGAAACTCAGGTCAGGACAATACAAAAATCTCGACACTTGTTTACTAAAAGTAGTACTACACACGAGCTCGTGTAACAATCTCTATTTATTACATAAAATTTAAAGGTTAGATTATGATCAAACTTGGCACCACATCTCTGTTACGAAAGCTACAGTGTATTGCAATAAGGTTGAATCTGTACCTAAACAACTATCATACATTTAGTTGCCATCATTCAAACTGGAAGTGGAATGTATAAAACCATGGTAACATAATTTGCCGTACTGTTGCAGTCAACACGCAAAATATCAGCAGTTCTTGATCTGTTTAAAACTAAATAACAGGAGTCGAATTTAACACAAATCCACTAGTCTAAGACTAAGTGTTTTCACAAGGAGCTGTAGTTTTTACTTTCCTGACACCACTTGAGACTACTCGTTTCAATTTGTGGCAATCAATTTGTATATGCACTTTCCAAAAGACAGAACAGCACATGATTTTGGTCTCTCAATTCAATTGTAGAATATAAAATGCTGTATCTACACTGCAGTTAAAATCTAGTTTTAAGCCTCGTGGCTGGACTGAAATGCTTAAAAGACCTACATTTCCTGGTTTTGTCAGCAATTTGGAAATCTGGTAATTTCGACTCCTGATTAATTCAGCCAATACCTAGCTCTTAACACACACACAAAACATACTGATAAATATCCACACCTGCTAAAATTTGATGGAAAGTTCTACAACTATTCTAGCATTTCACATTTACAAAAATGAGTTCATTCATGATATCCATGTCTGCTAATATTGAATTGAAGGACTACTGCTCTCCATTTCACATTTAAAAACAAAAACCCATTACTCTTGCATTTCACATATGTTAACAAACACAATTCCTTCTAAAAACGGATCACACAATACTAAAATAACTCACTTTTTATATTCAACAGTGAAGTAAAAATTACAAACTCGTTCACACAAAGCGAGTTTTTAAATGCACTTGTTATTGTTTTAAAAAATTATTTGCACCTTTTTTGTTTGTTTTTTTAAACATGGCTACAACGACAGTCTGGAATGGAAGTTGCCCACATTTTACACCCTCTCGGTCTTTATTGGTTTGTCGACACAAACGTTGTGCTGCGACCGCGTCAGGGAGATGGTGTGTTTGAAGGTGTACCGTGTCACCTCGTAATAACCGGGACAGAACGAGCTGTTTTGCGATATGCTGTTCTGTGAGATGCTGTTCTGCGACGACATGCTCACGGTGGACGCATTGCTGTCGATGCGTGCCATGCCCTGCGATGTGTCCGTCAGGTACGTCTGTGAACTGCGGTATTCAATCAATGCCTTCCAGATCTTGTTGCGGTGACTCGTTCCAATTTTCATTGTTGCCAAGTCCTGAGTGTGAAAAACCAACAAAATTAAATATTGTCTCTTGAGAAAATTTACACCCAATAGCTAATGTTTATTTTTGTGCTGGGGTGTCGTTAAACATTCATGGTGAGAAAATTTCTTTGAAGAAATTGGTTTTGTTTAACGACACCACTAGAGCACATTGATTAATTAATCATTTGATATTGGATGTCAAATATTTGGTAATTCTGACACGTAGTCATCTGAGGAAACCTGCTACAAATTTCTTTGAAGTATATAAAATATTTATTTGTTTGACAACAAGAGTATATTAAAACATAATATGCCAAGATTTTTTTTTCAGTTGTCAAAAGTATTACAAATTCCTGTCACACAACAAAACCATTTTTTTTTTTTTTTAAAGGTAAATATATAAATTGTAAACAAATAATCCATTCATTTTTGTCCATAAAATATTAAATATTGGCATTTTTCCTCACTTTGCTTTTAAAAACGAATTACTATTGCAGTATTTTCGTGACGTGTTTGTGATTATCAACATAGTATGTCCAAGACAGGACATTATGACATCTTCATGTTTGCTTAATCTCCCCCATTTGATGATGATAATTTAAGAGGAGTATCATTTCTCCCATCTTTGGCCATACAAGACAGGTGCATTACATGATGTCAGGCCATGCGGAATATATCTGTCTTGCATGACCACGTGACTTCTGTTGTTTGAGCTGATATTAACATTGGGTGACGTCACGTAAACGGAAGAAATACTTTTAATATTTCATAAAAACAAGGAAACCTGCTGTCATAATGAAATTATACTATCATTTTCAGTTTATACTTTTAGTATAAACCATTTTTGGGTACGATCTTTTCAATGGTTATGATTATTTTATTGTAAGATAAAAAATAAAAAATGTAATGTAGGTTTTTCACGTTTTCCCTAAATGCTTGTTTTTCATCTACTGGATGGGAGAAAAATAATCCTCCATTATGTATCCATGAGGGACAGGGCTATTCCACCCTCGGGTACATAATTTGATGTCAGGGACGAGGCTTGGGTGGAATAGCCCTGTCCCACATGGACACATATGAAGGATTCTTTTAGTCCCCAAAACCCTTCTAACAAGTCCATGTCCCTTTTGGGGTTAAATTTTCCACCCTCGGGCCACAAGACCAACTGCGCACCCTCCTCCCCCTAAACAAGCAAAACAAAACGCTCCACAAGCCCTGGTGTCAGTATTCCATAACAATTAACAATTTGTGTTTTGTACTTACATCCAGCGTGTAATCGTCCAGCTGGAACATGCCATACAGGTTTGCTTGATGGAAGTTGTCTATGTAAGCCGACAGTCCAAGATTCGTCAAGAAGCTGAAGAAGTAAACAAAGCTAATTATTAAGCAGCATATTTTTAAATTAGCATTAGCAACACACTGGACTTAAAAAAAAAAAAAAAAAAACTCTCTTAGAAAACTGGCACATTGGAAGGGGCCTACATTCGGTACCATGGAATGCCTGGATGAATGCCGGATGTCTCACCCCTTCCCTGAAACTGTGGAATTTGATTGTTTAACAACACAACTAGAGTACATTCATTGAATTAATCATCGCCTATTACATGTCAAACATTTGGTAAATTTTTATTTAGTCTTAGAGAGGAAACCTGCTACTTTTTTCCATTAGTAGCAAAGGATCTCTTATATGCACCATCCCACAGACAAGACTGCACACACCACAGCTTTTGATATACCATTTGATATACCAGTTGTGGTGCACAGGCTGGAATGAGAAATAACCCCATGGGCCCACTGATGGGGATTAGGTCATGGAAGCCACTTGGCAATATATACATATGCCAAATAATGAAATATTGTCCCAACCTGTGCCCATGCCTATAAAATGTTTTAGAGTCCAGACTCAACCATTAATGATGTCACATACGTACAGTTTGTATGGCACTGTCATGCCATTACTAGACTGTAGGTTTTATAAGCACCAAAGACTTGTTTCAAAAACTTTGGTGAAGATTGATAAACAAGTACATTTGACTCGCGACAGACCAGACTTTCATTTGTGAAGGACAAAAGCCTAATAGTTTCTCTACATTCTCAGTAATTCAATCAAAGAGGTGTGAAATACCAGACACCTTATTTCAACAAAGTACACACACAGCTCTTGACACCAATTATTTTAAAGATTTATTTTTATACTTTCAGCCTGTTGACCAACACCGCTGTAATATAATACCTATTATTTCTAAAGTGCTGTTCAAAGGTTTTTTTGGTTAAAAGACACCACTAGAGCACACTGATTTATTAATCGTCGGCTATTAGATTTAAAACATTTTGTGATTGTGACTTATAGTCTTAAGAGAGGACACCAACTACATTTTTTCCAATAGTAGCATGGACAGGATGTCACATACCACGGCCTTTGATGTATCCGTCGTGATGCACAAGGCTAGAATGAGAAATAGCCTAACAGGCCCAGCGATGGGGATTGACCCCAGACCGACTGGGCATCAAGTGAATGCTTTACCACTGTGTTATGTAATGCCCAGAGCACTATTTTACACCTCTCGATATTTTTAGGTGTGCAATATTTCACACTTCTGGTTTAAAAACGGACTCTGACAAGTCTGACAAACCTTGCAATTGTGTTGTCATGTAACTGGCCCCCTCCGTTGACGGTTTCTTCCTTGACGACAGCCTGCGAGTCTCCGAGGATTATCTCATTACTCGTCCCCTGGCTGACCTGTGAGCTCGTCACGTGACTCGTGTCGGGGCTGAACGGCAGACTCTCGGCGGGCGGGCCAAGCGAGACTGGCCCTCGGTCGCTGCTCGGCAGCTTGATCATCTTGGGGGCGCTAGGTCTGTAAGAAAAACAAAGGAATAATAAATAGTCATTGAAATGGTGAAATTAGCAATACATGTATATATTATCCACATAGTTGTAGATATTCAGGGAAATACAACCAGTATGATAAATGCATGTTATGATTTCACATGCACAATAAATGACAATTTGGGGAAAAGAAGTTGTACCTTTATGCAGGTTCCCCAGTGTTAGCTCTGTGTATTAACCCTTTCCGACTATGGAACGGGAAATTCTGTCTAAAAAAAAATCACTGTTCAGACTACAAAACGGGAAATCACTTTGTGTGTTTTCAGTTTGTATTTACCACCAAATTTATCACAGGTTGACATGCGCAATAGAGGCAGTGCTAACAATAACATCCTGTAGAAGTGTTACATGGTTTGCCGTGAGAATGTGCTCATTTGTTCGGAATTTTTCAGGCTATTTGGTTTAAGTGTTCTACAATGGCGACATCCATTTTCTTTAATACGACCTTCGCTGAAAATTACCGCGACAGTGATGTTTTATCGTAATGTAACAGTGATAATTCCGATGGAATTCCACTAGCTGAAATATTATCACGTGGTTGGAAAGATTTTCTAAATGGTTATTAATTTACACATTTTCATAGAAATTTGGTATGTTTTTATAAGTTATAACCAGTGATTTTGTTTAATATGCCTCTATATGTGTATAATAATTGGCTCTTCTCATAGACAATTGATTTACATTTACAAATATGCTTGAATCAGTCTTCTACTATGAATAATAAATAAGTTGTCATCAAACAAACATCTGTAAATGTATCCTTTGTTTAAATCTCAAATATATCAATTCCTGGGGCACTTTGAAGACAATGGGTTAACGAGTCTGAAAGGGTTAAAGGCTTACCAAAAAGATGTCATTTCGTTGTCTACTTCTAGTTAAAATTTTAAATGTTTTAACATGGTTCTAGTTTGTTTCATTAAAAAAAATATTATTACGTGTGTATGAATCGTACTGACTTTACAAACCTCTGGTCAGGATACAGACACTGGTTTCGTAAAATCAGTACGACACACAAGCTTGTATAATAATCTCTCTCTACATAATTACAATTTGGTCCGACACTCCAAAGCACATCCTATTGTTGAAAGTCCACCTGTATTTCAACAGGGCTTAAAACAGCCTGTGGCCAGGTCGCCAAGTACAACCAATGTCCTGTTTGGGTGACATGAATATTAAAAACTAATGGCATTAGTAGCCCAAATATTATTATTTGAGCCATCTACATCAGATATATAGCATATGAGCCACTATTATTTGTATTGTATCCATTTATTCCACCTCCGCAAGGTTCGAAATGGGTAGGTGTAAACCACTTGCATCGACCAGTGATCCTGAACTAGTTCAACAAAGGCCATGGTGTGTGCTATCCTGCCTGTGGAAAGCGTAAATAAAAGATCCCTTGCTGCCCATCATAAAAGAGTAGCATATGTGGCGATAGCAGATTTCCTCTTAAACCCCCCCCCAAAAAAAACCAGTGTCAGAATGACAAATTTTTGACGCCCAATAGCCGATGATAAGATAAAAAATCAACATGCTCGTCGTTAAATAAAAAAAAACTATATTATTCATTTCATATTAAAATCTTGCTCATGGTTTATGGTTCGCTTACCATAATTTGCCAACATCCATTATTTTTTTGGGGCCACCATATTTTTTGACAAGTTTCGAGCACTGCTCAAGCAGCCAAATTGCCATTTAAAGTTGAATTGGGCCAATGTCATTACCAATTTGTTAAAAAGCTAATTAAAAAGTGTCATTTGTATGTAAATAACCATTTAAAAACAGTATTCTGTGCAGTTAAATGTTACTTTAATTTGGCTACAGATTTGGTGTCCAAATTTGCGATTAATTTTTGCGTCCATCTCAGGGACTTGGATTTCACTAATTTGGTGACAAAACTTCTTTTTTTCTGTTTAGCACAGTGATGTTATCAATAGCTGCTAAAAAGATGAAGATACTAAAAAAAATTATGTTAACAGGGTATAATCTAGACAATTTTATAAGGGTCCCTTTTTGGTAAATTGGTAAAAAATAACGTTTCAAATACAAAAAAAATGGTATTTTCAAAAATAATCAATACCAATACAAGGCCTCTCCGTGAGTGGCGAGTAGTGACTCATGTGCAACTCATACTCGCCTAAAACTTACAACTGGCGAGTAGTTTATTGCTTGCCTCAATAGTTTTGCTATAGGCTATTGTTGAAAAAAGGAATCACAAGCCATTAAAGCAATATCGTAAAAAAAGCCGTTTCTTTCTTTAACTTTGCAACTTTGGAAATCCTAATTGGGAAACTGTTGAGTTGTAATTGGGAAAAGTTTGGTAATGGATTGGGGAATGGGGCCTTTCAACGGCCCCAAAATATATGGTAGATTATACCTTGGTTAAGCTAATTAAAGCTTAGTATTTAAATTTGAGGTGAAATGTTTTAAGTTCAGTACCTAATTTGTTTGTAAATCCTAGAATTAAGAAAATGTCCAAAGTGAAAAAAATCCTGGGAGAATTAAAAACTCCACGGCATTGCCGATTGCCGTGGGCAACATCAACGGTTCTGTTTGATTAATTTGGGCATAATGTTTATCAACTCGAGGTAGAAAATATCTTATTTACTTAATTGAAAATCGCAACATGATATTGAACAAAATATTCACGGTGAGATTAACTCTTTTGACACAACCATGTCCGTACATAATTATCCACAAAAACTAAACATTTGCAGGATCAACTAGACAATAACACACCCAAATCTAAAAACTCCATATGGTTACGTCCATTTTAAACCAAATCCTTTTTCTACGGAACTAACTCTATATTTGTTATTTCTTAAAAAAATACCTGGCTACAATCTAACTGTAGACCAGTGAAGCGTCAACTCAGCCTATTCCAATTGCTAATGACATCATTAGCTTTCCAGCTGCTATTTTCATTTGATACCGGAAAAAGAATGTAATTAACCAACCACAATACAGAACATATTTAACATCAGTTTATAATTTGGAATTAATTATTTGCGGGCATGTTGTTTATCGTTGTGACACTGGTGTGACCTAAAACCCTGCACCTACACCAAACTCCGGAGAACTTCATCGGTTTTGTTACACCAACTGTGGAGCACTAACTGGAAATAGAAATAACCTAATGGACCCCCACAACTGGTGTTACAAAAGCTGTGGTATGTACTATCCTGCCTGTGGGATGATACACATCAGAAGACCCCTTCCTGCCAATAAAAAAACAGAAGCCCTCGACGTGGTGGGTTTCATCTCTAATTATCTCTGTGGTCTTTTAACCATACAACTGTGGATAAAATGTTAAAAGTTCTTTCTTTCATAATACCAAAAACAAAGTACAATCAAGATAATTATATATTTTATTACAAGAGAAACATATGTATGTTCTATAAGGTAGTACATTGTACTGGTAAATATATATTTAGTATACAAAAAAGAAAAAAGAAAAAAAAAAGGAGACAAGAACACTAGGGTTATATATATATAGGTTTGAAGTATAGTAAATATACATCATTACTTAGGTGCAACCTTTTGAGATACAAATTTAAAAGGAAAATAAAATGTAATACAAATATATGAAAGTTTGTTATAAGTTTGTAAAGATTACATACATGTACATGCATTGGCAGTGATTATATATTCATACTGTAACATACAAAAAAAAAGCCCATACTCAAAACTAAAAAACCAACAAGCTCAGATTTAATCATCCAGAGACTAATATCATAGATATATCATTGAAATGGAATGAAACTGTTATACTTTTAACTTTGAGCTTTTTCGTTATTAAACAAATTCTGGGACCTATTTTGCGAAGTGATTTTAGCGCTAAGATTAGCATACATGTGAGGGCATGACTCCCTTATGCACTTAAGATGATCTTAGTGCCAATATCACTGTGTAAAACAAGACAAATGATAAGTCTGGTTGTTACATGTACAAATGTAACTAATGCATGGGCTGAGGATACACAGATCTAATAATTCCAAAACTAAATCTATGGGGAAATGTTGGTCCCATGTTCCTTTTCCTTTTTGGTACTGGACAAAAGATTCCTTAAATCAAGAACTAAAATATTCTATAAACTATATAAAAGAATCCCACTGAAACTGTGCTTGCAGATCAGTTACCACTTAGGTGGTTATGGGTTAGAAATATTTTAATATTGAACACTGAATTTCATGTACTTTCACAAAGTTTAAACAATGGTACTAAAAACTAAAACAAACATATCCATTAATTTTGAAGATTTCTTGGGGTATGAAATTTTACACTTCGTACCCGCTAGCAAAAACCGTAGCTGTGCCGATTTGCTTTGTACAGTCTCATTTGTAAAACGAAAATAACTTTTCTGAAGTTGGACTAGTTAAGAACGGAGCAAGCAAATTTACAGTTAAGGGGTTAATGTACAGATTCAAAACCTTAGTAAAGTTGCCAGGACTTTTAACATGAGTTAAGCCTTCAGACCTTATTAAATTAAATACTTTAAAAGCACAGGCCCAGTTTTCACCTGGCTCCCACAAATCTCTATAAATGTGTACAACAATATAATGACTTCTTATATCAAACAAGAAATAATAAATAAACCTAACAAGAGCCAATGACCAGAGCTGGTTATGTCCACTCTTTGCAAACAAGAGGTTGGTGCTCCATTTCACCCCACCCACGTCCATTTTATTAAAACGACTGACCAGAGTGTGCTACCATTGTAAGATGTGTCCGACTAATAAAATATTTTAATGACTACAATTACACACTAAATACAGTGTCTTGTTTAGACTGTCAAGTTTCCGTAGCCCAAATTCAACGTGTTTCTGGTTGTCCCTAATGTCTGTAAGTAGTCCAAAGTGGCTTTTTTATCTTCATATAATATAATATGTATGTCAAACAACATATAGGTATTAGGATATATAATAAATTTGGACCTAGTACAAACATTAGTATGTTCAGAAACACATTTAAGGCGAAATAAAATATATTTCTGATCTCTGGTCGGCACACGGGTTGTTTTTGACCCTGTGCGTCAACTTCTTTTCTTTAATTTCTTACGGTATGTGTCAGGCTTTTTTTGCTATGATGTAAAACTAACATTGAACTGCATGAACTAGGATGTGCATTCTGATTTCAATTTTAATATGCCCCTTATTTCGGTAAGCCCCTTTCGGTGCAATCCGTGCTTTAAATTTTTTTTAGCAAAAATAAAAAAAGCTGTATGACTGTAATCAATTTTGGACCAGAGACCCAACTTTTTTACTTTTTCTTTTGGCCTAATAATAGTAATATACAACTACTGATGCAAGCGTAGTCACTAAAACGTCTGGTTAGTCATCAAAATCTTAACAATGACAACATACTCAGGACAGACTGTTTACTGCAGGTAATAATAGTTGTGAAAAGTTGTATAATTTGAATAAATAACACCTCCCCTCCTCCCATTTTTTAAACATTAAACTTGTTTGTTTTTTCTGGAAACCACAACATTGTACATAACTAGTTCTGGTTACGAATCCTCAATATGCTACACATATGCAACAACAAGTGGAATGCAATAAATATAATTTATACAACAAAAACTCTTCAAATAACTCTGACAAACTAAAGCAGTGCTATAACCTTTACAACAGTCTTAACAATTAAAAATGTTTTTATAAAACTCATCAAGTTAAAAATATTGGGAGAGGGGGAATGGAATGATAATTGTCTGTTTAATATACAAAGAACATCCCTCGGTAGATTAACAGTGTTTCTGCTAGAAATTAATTCTGGGGTATGGTGCCATGGAACTGAATTCATCCACAGTCAACAGGTGATATGGGGGACCTCCCACCCAGAAAAAAAAAAGGTTTAAGTTTAGGGTATGGGTTAAAAACATCATACAGAGATGACAAGAGTAATTAATTTCATCAAAAGGTTAACTTAAAAAAATTTTTTAAAATAAAATAAATAAATAAATAAAACTAAAAAAGGGTATGGCGGTATACCCATTTTACCGTCTAGCAGAATCCTGATTAAGAACCCCTATTTGACCAATAATAAACCAGTGTACATTCCTGAAGTTATAATCCAAAAGACAAAGCATTGCTTTATTATATCTTTTAATGGATATCTTGTGGACATAATGAGTTCTATAAAAAAAACCCACTTCAATCATCAAGAGATTCAAATAATAATGTATACAATAAATCTTTTCTCCATCTCCCATGTTAAAAACTCAAGCTGACAAAGGTCACCGTTAAACACGTTATCATATATCCATGGCTTGAAATTAATGTTCGATTTTCATTAAACAGTTTTCCAGGTTTACCTGTCCCTATTTGAAAATGTTAAATCGTATTTGTCCTACCCAAATGTTTCTTTTGAAGTTGAAGAACATTTAATTTCTTTGTCTCTTATAAAATGTTCAATTCATTAAAAATTAAACTGTCAACATTGTCACATCATTGTAATCATGAATAAATGATTATTTTGTGGTTTTAAATTTTATTTGTTTTAGTCTAGTCAGTCAAGTTTGTAGAACAATTTACTTAGTTTATCCCAGCCCCCACCCCAAAAAGAATAAAAATTGCCGTTAGCAGGACAAGTGTCAAAGTAAAGCCATTATATATTATTGTAGGTTTTCATTTACACCGAACAATAAAATAAAGCTGACATAAAGAAAGAATATTTTGATATACAAATGTGCATTAAAGACACAGGGAAGTGATGCCCATTTGAAAATAAAAACTTAACTATGATTTGAAAAGCTGAAAAGTAAATACCTTACTTAAATAAAGGTAATTTTAAAGCACTGGTAATAAAAGCCAGTCTATCATACTTAACACTTTGAAGACAATATCGGCTGAAGATGGCCCCGTGCATTTAGCATACAATTTACATGGCTAGCTTTTACACCAGTTATATCCCTTTGCATGGAGTTTTATCCCTTCACAACAAATCTGTTATAATAAACATTGGTTTCAGCATATATGCAGTATAATGTGGTTCGTTTTATTTCCAAATGACTTGTAAATCAAGACATATTAGCATGCACAAATTAGGAAATACATAATGAATTAAATTACTGTGAAACATTATAACAGTAATTGTTAATTTAACAGATGAATTATTCTAACTGTTCGGAAACACCTGCATGTACCGGTAAAACATATAAAATCTTCGAAAAAACTAAGTCTGGGAAAAACATACCATGGGCAGACATTTGTGTGTTTCAAAGATGAAAAAATCTACATATTAGCAATGATACTGAAAAGGAATGATTCAAATTAATTTGATTGGCCGTTCTTCATGGTAGATTTTATAGTAAATTTGATTTCGATCAATTCATATGCAGTTAAATTATTTCAAAATTAATGGGGAAAAAATAAACCAAACAAAACTTTGGCTATACAAAACTCAATCTAAAACAAGTTCCGACGAGAACCACTGCAGCTAAAAGTCAGTGATAATACAACAAAGCAGAGCCATTTCAAATAAGGATCTCCTTGTTGGTTGCGTCTGGAACGCTATGTTTATTGTAGATCACTTTAAAACTAAAACAGTGACTAACTACCAGTGTAATTTAGTAATTCCTAAACCCAATCTTATTACACTTTAAAATCTGCAACAGAAATAGTGTGTAACTGAAGGGATCAAAAAGGTCCTTATATAAAATGGCCCAGTAACAAACATTCGCTACTACTAAAGAGATTTATCCAGGAATTCTGCAGTATTGAACGCAGGGCCCTTCCCAAAAGCAAACAGTCTTGAAAATTCCCTATTTGATATCCAAATATGTTTTGTAATTATGTCCACACTAATAAATTAATTTAACAATGCTACATTCAAAGGCCTAAAAAAAACCTCAACATCTTGATTATTGTTAAAGCGCTCTAATGTTCCAAATGCCAGCAGACATGGTATATATCCTGGAAAAATCCCTAAATTAAGCTAGGTTTACTAGCACACATATCCCGTAATGACGCAGTCTGTAACCCCCCCCACCCCCCACCAAAAAAAAACAAAAAAACCTCCAATCCATTTACATTGTAATTTGTAGTGTTTACTAGCATCGGTAAAAAAACCCACTACAATGTAAATATATTAGTGTTTTTTAAATATTTTTATGAACCGCATCAGTACAAAAAAAATGTGATAGTATGATAGTAAAACTAACTTTACTGTCAAGTCTGGCAGTGCCTTCAAAAATGGACGGAATGTTCACAGACGCATGCCTGTAAAGCACCGAGACTGTTATCGTGGTCAACACACCATGCAACAAAACATACATATCTAAGGGCTGTTCCACAATTGATTACAGGGGGAGGAGAGGGTGTCGTGGGAGTCATATGTTTTTCTAACTAGTAGATCTAACACATATACTCCCACCTAAGCACATGTTGTACTTTATTTTAAATAAAACTTTGTGGGCGGTGGGTATATAAAAAAGATATCGCACTTATTTGATATCAATCGAGATTGTATCCACAGATGCATGTTAACCACCATTCATCCCCCACCAGAACCCCTCCCCAAAAAACTTTTTTTAAAGCATAGAATGTGTGTTTTTTAGATGCCACTATAAGCCAAGTTTCAGTGACTTTGACTTATAGTTTGACAAAAATGTGAAAACTTGGCATTGAGTTCAATGCAGAAACAGTCTCATTGAAAATAAAAATGAAATACACAATCAAATGTGAAACAGCCATACAACAATGAAAATGATCAACATTGACAATTGTCTAACACCCATATATTAAAAAAACCGGGAGCATCTACTGTTAATTTTGCAAGAGCACATTGTTTAAAACATTATTATTGGCTAATAAATGAGATGAAATTCACTTCAGTTTATTGTAAGTGAATATTATTTCACATGTGTGACATAAAATCGATATGCAATGGAACCAGTGTCCGTATTTTCGAAGCCATCTTAGCACTACGAAATCGTAACAGTATCGTAAGTTGTGACGTCACTACAGCACACGCCATAGTGACATCACACGTTACAATGGTTTTACGATTTCGTAGGCTAAGATTGCTTTGAAAATATTGGCCCAGGTGTTGTATGTTCAACATACTTAAAAATGCCATTTTCATCTAAAATAGTTTCCAATTAGTACCCACACATTTTGAAGTGCTACTTTCGGTATCCTATTTCAACACGTGAGCATAATACACAAACTATATATATTAAGTATGTAGCACTAATACAATTCTAGTGCTTCCGACGTCTACTAAATATGCAAATATTTGGTTCATAATAAATATAATGTACATTTGTTGAAAATGACTGCTAAGCAGAATACCATGACTACATTAATTCTAAAACATTAAGGTGCATCAGCAAGGCTTCATCATCCAACTTGATGTATGGCACTAGTCTTGTAGTCAAAAATAAGATCAGGCCTTGACCTTAAGTTTTTTCAGTGCTACTAGGTTATAAAATCTAGTAGCCCTCAGTAAAAATTGGTAGCCCCATAACTTATATATAATTAAACTATTGTTCGGAAACAACCACCACCAAAACCCTGCTCTTTTTTTTTAATAAAGACCTAATCTTGTAATGAAGGTTTACAGAATAATATTTAAACACCTCATAAGGTTTTCACGTGCAGAACGTAGTCCGAACGGATGTAGAATTTTTTTTTGATTCTTAAGAAAAGTATTTTAATATGCTAATCGTACAATCCTGTAGATCGATATTGCATATTTTAATACTTAAAATGGCTTTAACTATCTTTAATAGGTGTCATTTCGAAGAATCTTAACAAAACTTGCCTTTATTCTAAAACCATAGCAGTTTTTATTGATGACAATAAACTTGTGGATCGCCATGTGTATCCTAGTCTGAGAAAATGTTAAAACTTCAAAAGAATCACATTGAAACACTGTACAAACATTAAAAAAACTCCTCAAAAACCAATAAACGTTCATCCCTGCATGTTAAACAAAAGCTGAAGCTCATTTTTAAATTGCAAAAAAAAAAAAAATCCCAATTCTACTTTCATTAATAATAATAATAAATTAAAAATATTTTAGAAGTGCCACACATCAAATTTCCGAAAACAAAACTCTAGCTAATACACCACATGCTAATGATATATGAAATGAGAATAAATTAAAATAAATAACAGGATGGTTAATCTCTCTCTCTCTCTCTATACAGATGCGACTCATCGACCAGATTTCATCACTCTTCCCGATGACTTGTGCAGCAGTTTCTTCTTCTTGGGCAAATTCTTTTCACGGTTCTCGCCGACGATCATGGCCAACCACCTGTAACGATGTAGCCAATAGGTTCTCGTTATTGTCTCGTTAACCTGCACAGCCTCCATCTGGCCTCGGCAGCAGTCTACATCGTGACAGGTGGTTGCGCTTGATCGGAGGGAGTGAAATGTTTTCAGAAATAAAATGGGAAAAATAAACGCGGTTAGGCTATGCGGAACCGATTTTTGTTGACGAAAAAAACTGCTTGTCCTGGAAACGGGCTATGACACAAATGGAGTAACCAAAAAAAATATATACGTATAAAAAGCGGGTTTATTTTCCTGCATCAGGAAATGTTTCTCCTATCAAATGCAACCACCTATCACAGTACACACATCACAAGATACATCTCAAAACACTGGTCATTTTCAGATCGCAAGATTTCACTTTTTTTTTTAAATGAGAAAAACATTTGGTTCATTTTAATTACGGCCAGTTATTTTAGGATGGAAACAAATGCTGCTTTGTTTAGGATGATTATATGGGTGTAACAGTTTGTTATGATAGGTGGTAGAACAACCAAAACTCTGGATAATTTTTTTATCAAATTTGATAGGAGGTGCCTTACAATCCCTGCTGCTTTTTCCACATATTTGCAGAATTTGTTAAAAAGCACCCCACTCCCCACTCCCACACCACCCCAATAGTTTAAACAATATTGTACTCCATTTGATACAAAAAGCAAAATGTAATTTTTTCCAATTAGAATACAAAGTCTAGTTAACCAATAGTGTTATTAATTTGGTTTGGCAACTGAAAACTTACCTGTTGCTAGTAATTTCCATTTACCATGTAGAAACCTTTCCCAAAATTATCGTTTAAATATTCAAAAATTACAGAAATCCAGTTGATTATCTAACAAATTATTAATTATTAATAAAAATGATTTCGCAAAATCAAAATAAAATTTGCCACATAACTGCCGTAGCAAACTTGTCCGAATTTCAAGGGATGACATACTGACACAAGATAAAAACAAAAGGACACGTACTGTCTGTTGACTTCTCCCTGCTGCTGTTTGTACAGCTCCAACTGACTCTGAGGAACCATGGACGCAAGTTCAAGGCTGTCTCGGATCTTGCATAGAATTTCATAGTTCTCTCGCCCACGTATCTGTAAAACACAACGTCGAGGTGACTCGCAATTCAAGAGTAGTACCATGATGGTACAGATATTTATATCTGAGAGTGGGGTGACTGTGGTTAACATTTAACATCCAGGTTTTTTTCTCCAAAGTGTACAGAGTGCCAATTAAAATTTCATAGTTCTTTTACCCACGTATCTGTAAAACACAACGTCGAGGTGACTCGCAATTCAAGAGTAGGACCAAGGTAGTACAGATATTTATATCGGAGAGTGGGGTGAATGTGGTTAACATTTAACATCCAGTTGTTTTTTTCCAAAGTGTACAGAGCGCCAATAAGGACAACATCAATGTTTTTTAAAACAAACTTTTATATCAGAGAGGATACTCAAAACCCAGGATTGTGCTGGAAAACGAAAATATGCGGAGGGTAAAATTACGGGCCGTAACATATTTGAAATTAATGGAGTTAAAAAGAGTTTTAGACAATGGTCACAGGACTGCTGTTTATAAGTTTTGTAATTTGAAAACAGATTAGATAATTGTCCAAACATCTCTCTCTCTCTTATAAATGAAGAAATGTACTTTTGAAAGACAGAAAGATAACTTACAGTAACGGTAAATGCTTCGTCCTCCTGTAACTTCCTCTTCTTGCCTGGGGCAATGGATGTAAACTCTGCACCTAGGCAGATCTTCGTCACCGGTGAAACTAGAAAACAAGAACACATCAAAAGAAGAAAGACAAACACAAAAACCCTCATTTAAAGGGGTAATTAATTTTTTTTATATATATTTGCATGTTAAATATACTCCACTAAAAAGAATAAATTTAATTATAAAAAAATTTGGAAAACCAAATGGGAAACCTGCTGAGAGCTGCCATGTATTACTATTACTGAAAGGTATCAGGGGATCTGTAACATATATATAAACAATTTCATTGTAAAATGCAATAGACATCACTAAACACACCCAATCCTAAAAACATTTTATTCCAAACCACCATAAACACTACGTCAGTTGCTCAGCAATCTGCGATATATCCTCAGACAATCGTTTGGTGTTTTGCTGAAAACTTAATTTGAACTTGTGTTTGTCTACGTGTGAACAGTTTCCGAGTGGTGTTCACACAATGGTTTTTAATATGGCGTTTATCGCGTTTTGCAAGGACTCTTCATATGTACTTTCCCATAGGATCATAACACCATTTGAGGTACCAGTCATGGAACACTGGCTGAAGTCCACCGAGAACTATCGATTCTATGACCCATCACACCCCAGATGAGCAATCCACAATTCAGCTACTTCCCTCACACTATGCAAAATCAAATATTATTATTCTTTAATAATAAACCACAATTTTTTTTATACTTTATTTAGTTTACTCAACTTGGTGGATTTTTAATTTGTTTTTAATTCCACCTGAATCATAAAAATTAAGGAAATGTTTTATTTAACAATGCACTCAACATTTTATTTACGGTTATCAGACATATGGTTACAGATACTGAGAAAGAAAACATGCTGTCGCCACTTCATGGGCTACTCTTTTCAATTAGCAGCAAGGGATCTTTTATATGCACCATCTCACAGACAGGATAGTATCATAGTACATACCACAGCTGTTGTTCATAAAAATGATGTAATTTTGAAATTCAATCTGACAATTTTCTTCCCTTCGACCCAAATTTGGGATTTATGGTAGCCCAGATCCTGCTAAATTCACAGCTTAACTGGAACTCACATATGATTACAGATCTTTTTAGCCAATTCTCAAAATTAAATCCCCCCCCCCCCCCCATGACAACTAAAACTCTGTTAATGAATACACTAAGCATCAATTTTCAACACAACAGATTCTGGGGATTGAAAGGAATTCTTTTCATCTTCTTAAAACAAAATCTGTTACTTTTTTTACATGGCGACTGTTTTGCTGGCGGGAGACTCTGCTTCTCGTCGGCTTTGCGATCCCGCCCTGGGCACGCACATATCCGAACCTCCACCGCCCTCCTACCGAGAACCTGGTTATCTCGCTCCAACGTGAACACAATCTGGATTGGTCGGCGATTCGGCCCGCCCACACACGAGCCCAAACACATGAACTGAAACAAGTTCGTCACCCACTCCGATCCGGCCTGTGGTGGCTCGTGGGGTAACAAGACACTCTGCCGCCCTGTGTAACTGTCCTCAACATATTTAGCCAGTTTGTGTTCACAACGGACCAAGTGGGTCGGAGCCGGGTGGTTTTCGTTGTGTTCTTTCGATGTGGCGTGATTCGGGCACCTCTTGACGACTTCCTGCACATGTTCTGGTTTCATGAAGATCGGCATCGCACGGATTATGCAGCCGGATGGTGGAGTTCGTAAAGATTTGAACCGAACTGGGCATGTGGTCGCCATACGAACGTACAACTTCTTTAATAAATCTGAATACTGCAAAAAAAGAAAGAAAAAAGAATACAAATAAAATTGCTTCAAATGAAAATAATAGTTTTTTTGTAATGACCAGAAAGGTGTTTGGAGTGGGGAGAGGGAGCAGGAGGAGGGAGGGAGGGAGGG
>JAECMU010038675.1:0-12096 GCA_016106625.1 Dracogyra subfuscus
TTTACGATCTGCTGTAGTGATCTGCGAGAGGAATTTACGATCTGCTGTAGTGATCTGCGAGAGTTTATCCCTATATGTGGTTACACCCATTTTATGATTCTCAAATAATAAATATCTGGTCATACTAAAGAAGTGATGTATGTTTTTGTCTGTATGCCTTCAATGTTATAGATGTACTTTATGTTTATGTATAAGGCTACATCCATCTGGGACTAAAAGATTCTCAAAAGAAAAGTCTAGTTCTTTCAAGTTTTGTAATTTAACCATTCAGCTGCTACATGGGAAAACTAGGAAAGAAAGAAAGAAAGAAATGTTTTATTTAACGACGCACTCAACACATTTTATTTACGGTTTTATGATGTCAGACATATGGTTAAGGACTACACCGATTTTAAGAGGAAACATGCTGGTGCCACTTCATGGGCCACTCTTTCCGATTAGCAGCAAGGGATCATTTATTTTTGCTTCCCACAGGCAGGATAGCACAAACCATGGCCTTTGTTGAACCAGTTATGGATCACTGGTCGGTGCAAGTGGTTTACACTACCCATTGAGCCTTGCAGAGCACTTACTCAGAGTCGGTAGGTCTAATTAACGAGCTACTCTCGGCTTACTAAATTCCAAAACTATATGTAGCTCCCTGTCTTTATCTTTTAACGCGGGCAGCATGGCCCAGTGGTAGAGTGCCCGCCTGATGCGCGGTCGGTCTAGGATCGATCCCCGTCAGCTGACCACTGGGGTTTTTTCTCGACATAACCATATGTCCGACGCCGATATAACCGTAATTAAAATGTGTTGAGTGCGTCGTTAAACAAGCCAAAAAAAATAAAAAATAAAAATTATCTTTTAACTGACCGTTCAAAATTGCTCCTAATTGCTTTCATCAAAAATGCACACCCATTCTCTTTGGCTTAATCTTATGGGACATTGCAAATTCCATAGCACCATACCACCCATTGCCTGTTACCAATTATTATTTTTGTAGGAAAAAAAATATATGGTTACTTTGATAGATGTGGATTCTTTGTAACAATTCTTTTTTTGTTTAACGACGCACTCAACACATTATAATTATGGCTATATCGGCGTCGGACATATGGTTATGTCGAGAAAAAACCCAGTGGTTAGCTGACGGGGATTGATCCTAGACCGACCACGCATCAGGCGGGCACTGTACCACTGGTCTATGCTGCCCGTTGTAACCAATTCTGGTCAGACTGCTGGTGCTCCCTTGTACCTGCCAGTGCAGGCAGTCCCCCTCCAACTCACCCCACCTCTTTCCTGTTCTGGAAAGAGCAGCTGACTGGTATATACTACCCTGTTTGTGGGATAGTGCATATAAAAGATCCCTTGCTGCTAATCGAAAAGAGTAGCTTATGAAGTGGCAACAGTGGGTTTCCTCTCTTAATAGCTGTGTGGTCCTTAACCATATGTCTGATGCATATAACCGTAAACAAAATGTGTTGAGTGTGTCATTAAATAAAACATTTCTTTCTCTCTTTCTTTCCATTTGGTGTACAGTAGCTTGAAAGGAAACAGTATATGTACATGATTCAAGATGATGCTATCTGCCTTGTGTTTACGAGGTTACGCCCATCTTAGATTCTCAAAAGAAAGAATTTGGTTACAAACCAATCACAAACCAATGAATTTTTCTACAGGCTAAGCCAAAATGGCTTTGGTAACTGCATGGCTCGTTAAACTTACTGTCAAAGTAGCTAGTCAAAACAACAGAAGTTTGTTTCGTTTAATGATACCACTAGCACGAGCATAGGGAGGTGCCAAAAAATGGTGGGCACACACATACACAAGTAAACATATATATAAAAACCATCGCTACTCCTACGAAAGTCTCTTGACCCCCAAACTTCTTGTTTCCTACGCCACTGACGAGAGCACACTCATTTCTTAAACACTGGCTGCTGAAAATCAAACTGGTTATTTTCAGTTTACAAGTCTTGTAAATGATTGTTCATGAATCCATAACTCCTCATATATTCTCTATTAAAACAACAATACTAGTGGACTGGCCTCGGTGGCATGGTGGTTAGGCCATCGATCTACAGGCTGGTAGGTACTGGGTTCAGATCCCAGTCGAGGCATGGCAGTGTATGATCATTTGTCAAATTATAAATCACTTCCTGATTATAATTGACATGGATGAACAGGAAATAATACAGATGGGTAATACAATACACAATACAAACAATATATTTTAAGCATTATATTTAAATCAAGTTAAATAATGCTACTACTGTTTTAAAAAAAATCAATTAGAAAAACCAGGTCAGGTCAGGTCACAGTGTTTAACATGCACTTTCAGAGTAAGCTGATGTAGCGCACGCCTGTCCTGGGCAGAGGTGCCAGCCTTGGCTGGCTCCTCCATCTAGGACAGCAGAAAAAACAGCAGAAAGGGATCTTTTATATGCACTTTCACACAGACAGGACTGCACATACCATGGCCTTTGATATATACAAGTGATAAGACAGCAAACCATAACTGAAAATTTCTAGCAGACTAAGTTGACTTTATACTGTTGTTTTGCACATCATGTTTTTTCTTTTGTAAACTTAATATTGGTGATATCATGTTCTGGGAAAAAAGATTTGTGTGAATATTTTAAACCAGTTTTAAAAAAAAATTCATAAAAACATTTGTTACTAATCTGACAGCATGCAGGTTCTGGAATGATTTTTTCCCCTCTCTTAATAAGCTTTTCCTAGTCATAGTGTTTTAACAATCAATTTTGTTTTTTCACTTGGCAAATGTTTTGCTGTTGTTTTGGATCATATCAAGAATGTGGCACTAATCGCTCTGACTCATTTTGCCATAATTCACTAATTAGATAATCATGAACACCATCAGGAACACACTTTTGCCAAATTCCATGTGGAGAAGTTAATTATTTTGTTGGACGTAAACGTACAAGTACATTATGCATGTCACGATGGTCTGTTTCTAGTTGTAGAAAGAAAAGAAGGTTCATTACTGTATTTATAATAATAATTAAAGGGACATTCCTAATTTTGCTGCATTGTAAGATGTTTCCGAGTAATAAAATATTTCTACGATTAAACTTACATATTAAATGTATTTTCCTTTTTAGAATAGCATTGTCTACATATTCAATGTGTTTCTGGAAGTCTTAATATTTGTAAGAAGCCCAAACTAGAGTTTGTCTTGAAATAATTTCGTACGTACAAAAAAATTGTTAATCGATAATATCTTACAAATTGCAGCAAACTCAGGAATGTCCCTTTGAATATGTACTTGTTTTTCTTGACATCATAATTCACCCAGTAACTCACTCAATAATAAGTTAATGTTTCTGTTATCAGGAAAGTGTTATAAAAATAAAATATAAAAATAATTGCAAACACATATGGGATTTAATATAATAACGCTATATCCTTTGGTTTGAACATCATAGAGAATCGAAAACTGCTCAAAACTACACTTAACTAATAAACAGTTAAAAATAATATGTCTATTTATAATTAAAATGGCTTTTTTCTTATGGGTTTTCATTATAGGAAAAAGTGGAACGTGCCTTTAATGAGAAAACAGGTGTAACTTGTTGAATCCTAACTTAGTGTCCCAGTGGGTGACTGTGTGTCAGTGTCAGTGAACACAGTTTGTCATTCCTACATGAACACAGCATCAACTGAATCCACTGGTCTGTATCCGTCTGTCAACATTGCAACTATCTGCAAATTTTCTTAATTACCAGTGTTTTTAAAACTCTGCATATTGACTGACAATTTAGGCCAGTATGTTTTAATTTTTAGGTTTACGAACAAGAAGTTTTGTGCACAAAGGTAGGAGGAAGGGGGAAAAAAATATGGCTACTTTGATAGATGTGGATTCTTTGTAACAAAATAAAACTGACAAGGCACCTCTAAGCTCCCACATTTCCTGTGGGAAAACAGACACTACTGATGCTTTTAAATAAGTATTATTTATCACTGTTACCTTATGAAATGTGCCACAATAGACTAGAATGGTTTCTTTTTCTTTCTTTAGAGCTAGCGGGCAGCATGGCCCAGTGGTAGAGTGCCCGCCTGATGCGCGGTCGGTCTAGGATCGATCCCCGTCAGCTGACCACTGTTGTTTTTTTCTCGACATAACCATATGTCCGACGCCGATATAACCGTAATTAAAATGTGTTGAGTGCGTTGTTAAACAAACCAAAAACAAAAATAAAAATTTCTTTAGAGCTATTTGTGGAAATTGGTGGCAAAAAAAATAAATAAATAAAAGTGAAAAATACGACTTTATTTTTATTATTTGAGCAAAATTTATGTCAGCGAGTTCACAAACCAAATAATAAAAAAATACTGGCTTTATTTTGCTCAGTTATCAAATTTGGTGTCCTGGACATACACATGTATGTATCACCTAAGCTAGTTTGATTGTATCTTCAATTACTCATCAAAGTCTTTTATCATGTTTTATACAACTTTAATTTTTAAGTTATTACATTACATGTATATAATTTTCTAACAATGACTAATTGGACTAAACATTTAAGTTTAATTCAGTTCATCGATTCAACTATACTATTTACTATTTTAACTTGAAAATTTGTTTAATGGTTATTTATATTTTTAAACCAAGAGATCCAAAAACCGAGACAGATCCCACCCTACCATATTCTGAGAGTATTATAGTCAGAGCATAACAGTAAAAATTATTAAACAAAATTTTATGATACTATTTTCTATATAGAAATCACAGTTAATGTTTTAACGGCACTTGTATAAATACTATTTTTTATACAGACATCACAGTTAATGTTTTAACAACACTTATATAGATAGGTCTACTATTTTCTATACAGACATCACAATTAATGTTTTAACAACACTTATATAGATAGGCCTACTATTTTCTATACAGACATCACAGTTAATGTTTTAACAACACTTATATAGATAGGCCTACTATTTTCTATACGGACATCATAATTAATGTTTTAATGACACTTATATAGAAATTATTTTCTATATATCGTAATCAGGTTGGGTTAATTATTTACATGCTTATATGCCACTAGAGCTTCAAGCATATATCACAATCAATGTTTAAAAAAAAGAAGTTTGTTTTGTTTAACGACTACACTAGAGCACATTGATTTATTTGATGTAAAAAATTTGGTAATTTAACCAATGTTTTAATGACAATTATATAGATATTATTTCCCATACGGACATCACAATCACTTATAATAGTTATATAGATAGTATTTTCCATATGGACATCACAATCACTTATATAGATACTATTTTCCAATGCGGACATCATAATCACTTATATAGATACTATTTTCCATGCGACATCACTTACTCTGAGAACGGCTAGTACGACCCTCGCGCGGCCGGCCTGGACTGCCACAGTACTGATTGTTGTCGTTGTCGAAGGGAGCTCTGAAAGTTCCGTAAAATTAAACTTTTCCGACATATTTCTTGGTTATTCGTCAATTCACACATAGGTATATCGATTCGTCTTCTTTTGTTTCAGCAAAAAGGAGATTTTGTTGAATTTGTTCTTTGTGGCATAGGACTGGTGGAATATTTTCTAAAAGGGTATGCATGCAGCTTCTTACGGCTCTAAACAACACACTAACTTCTCTGTGGCAATGCCAATGCGTCATATAGCCAGAGAAATCGGAACATTCCATTAATTTGCTGCAGAGGGGAGACGAGTCAAACAAACAAGCACAAAGCTCCTCCCACATGAAAATATTTCATCTTGTAAAGTTTATAACTATTATTTTCCTATATTTTTTAAAAGTTATCTGTTCTGAAGTAAATGTAAGAAAATGCTAGAATCTGTGTTTGGAAAATTACACTCCATCACCCATTGCACCATAAAGTGGACTGGTCCTCTGCCAATGCACCAGTCTTTAAGATAAGTGATTCCCCCAAATATGGCAAGGGCCTCACCAGGTAAACTACAGCAACACAACACCAGTTCCCCAGCAAACAGTAGGATGAGGTGCTAGACTGTAGCCCAGGCCATTCTGTGTAACAATTTATTAGCATTTTTTAGACAGAGGTAAATACTGAAGGTGTGGTGTAGCTCAGTGACAAATTACTTGCATGTAGTTATGGGATGAACCTTTAAAGTTTGTTTTTCCAACTAACATAAAGTGGGATGAGGTGCTAGACTGTATCCCAGGTCACTCTGTCTAATAATTTATTAATGTCTTCTAGACATACATGAATATTGAAGGTGTAATATAGCTCAGTGGCAGATCATTTGCATGCAGTGCCATGGAATAGGCCTTTAATTTTTTTTTATGTAACATAAAGTGGAATGAGGTACTAGACGGTAGCTAAGGCCATTCTAAGTAACACTTTATTAGCATCTTTTATACATAGGTGAATACTGAAGGTGTGATATAGCTCAGTGGCAGATCACTTGGATGTAGTGCCATGGGATGGACCTCCATTTTTTGTCAACCAACATAAAGTGGGATGAGGTGCAAGACTGTATCCCAGGTCACTCTGTCTAATAATTAATTAGTGTCTTTTAGACATACATGAATACTGAAGGTGTGATATAGCTCAGTGGCAGATCACTTGCATGTAGTGCCATGGGATAGACCTTTAAAAAAAATTAAGCAACATAAACTGGGATGAGGTACTAGACTGTAGCTAAGGCAATTCTAAGTAACTATTTATTAGCATATTTTACACATAGGTGAATACTGAAGGTGTGGGATAGAGCTCAGTGGTAGAGAATTTGGAGGTAGTGCCATGGGATAGACCTCTCAAGTGTTTTTTTTAACCCAACATAAAGTGGGATGAGGTGCTAGACTGTATCCCCGGCTATTCTAAGTAACAATATATTAGTGTCTTTTGGATTTTGTATAGGCAAACACTGAAAGTTAAAATTCAAAATCTGTTTTGTTTAACAACACCACTAGAGCACACCGATTTATTAATAATCAGCTATTGGATGTCCAACATTTGGTCATTTTGATGTCAGATCAGACGAAAGAAGAAAGAAAGAAATGTTTTATTTAATGACGCACTCAACACATTTTAATCACGGTTATATGGCGTCAGACATATGGTTAAGGACCACACAGATATTGAGAGAGGAAACCCGCTGTCGCCACTTCATGAGCTATTCTTTCGAAACCCATTAGTAGCAATGGATCTTTTAGATGTACAGACAAGACAGCACATACCACAACCGTTGATATACTATTCAAGGGACACTGGATTGGACAGAAGAAAAAAAACAGTCAGAGAATACTAAAGGTGTTTTTAACAATATGAAAAATGCATTCTGTGGTATTACAAACACAAGAAAGGAAGGAAATGTTTTATTTAATAATGCACTCAACACATTTTATTTATGGTTATACGGCGTCCGCCATATGGTTAATGACCACACAGATGCTGAGAGAGGAAACCTGCTGTCACCACTTCATGGGCTACTCTTTTTCAATTATCAGCAAGGGATCTTTTAATTATTTTTTTTTAAACGCACTCAACACATTATAAGTACGGTTATATCGGCGTCGGACATATGGTTATGTCGAGAAAAAACCCAGTGGTTAGCTGACGGGGATCGATGCTAGACCGACCACGCATCAGGCGGGCACTGTACCACTGGGCTATGCTGCCCGCTAGGGATCTTTTAAATGCACCATCCCACAGACATAGCACATACTATGACCAAACACAAGGATGACTATAAACACTTCAGATGTATGGAAATGGATAATCTAAGCAATAAAATCAATGTATGTTTCTGATTTCAATCATCAAAAAAGGCTCTAATAGTTTAAAAAATTGCCATAGTGTTAAAAAACAACAACTAGGGTCTATCACTATAACACAGGGCGAGATGTAGCCTAGTGGTACAGTGCTCAATTGATGTGCCTCGGTCTGGGGATCGATCCCCGTCGATGGGCCCATTGGGCTATTTCTCATTCCAGCCAGTGCTCTACAACTGGTATATCAAAGGTCATGGTATGTACTATCCTGTCTGTGGGATGGTGCATATAAAAGATCACTTGCTGGTAATCGAAAAAAGGGTAGTTCATGAAGTGGCGACAGTGGGTTTCCTTTCTCATTATCTATGTGGTCCTTAACCAGATGTCTGATGCCATATAACCGTAAATACAATTTGTTGAGTGCGTCGATAAATAAAACATTTCTTTCTATCACTGTAACACAGGTAACTGTTTAAAATAGGCAGTTCATTGTATTTGTCTCTGATCCAGAAATGCCACGATAACCCTGCAATTATATGATCGTATGTTTTAAACTTATTGGTGATAAAGGATTCATCACCACACAATCAGACCCTCATGCACACCGTGATGAATAAAGCAAAGAGGATGATTCAAACCAATTCCGTCTCACCAGATTAGTGTTCTAAAAATAGAGGTGAGAAGACTTCAAGAAAAACAAGTCAAAAGGTGTGCCTGGGCTTGAAGAGAAATCTGTCTTAAGAAGCGGTTATAGAGCTGTTTTCAGCAATGGTGCATACAAATCAGTACAGGTGCTTTATGTATGGTATTCAGAAAAGTTTATTTTGTTTAAAGGGACATACCCTAGTTTTTAAACACTAAGACATAGTTTTGACTATTAGAGGCGTTTTTTGATAACTGAAATCATACTTTACTTAAATTTTATTGTTTAAAGTATCCATTTCTGTACATTTGAAGTGATTTTGTCATCCTGATATTTTTTAATATCACAAAATGCATTTATCATATTTAAAAAAAGGCACGTGCCTCTGAGAAGAAACAGTTATGTAGTCAAGTTTTATTCTATTTTAGAGGGTATTTCACTATTTTAAAGTCAAAGACTCATGTTTCACTCAATTGTAACTTTATAAAAATGTGTTACAGGTTTGTAAATTAAACTAAACTTAATGTTAATTTTCATGAACTGAAACTAGGGTATGTCCCTTTAACGACACCACTAGAGACAATTGATTTATTAATCATCGGCTATTGAATGTCAAATTGTTTTTTTAATTTTGATATACAGTCATAGAGAGGAAACTTGCAACATTATTCCTACTTGGACTAAACAAAATGTGTATATTCCCTAAATTCAAACTCTGTGAAACATGGAGACTAGAAAGGTTAAAGTTTATTTTGTTTAACGACATCACTAGAGCACATTGATTAATTAATCATCGGCTATGGGATGTGAACCATTTAATAATTCTGATGTATAGTCTTAGAGAGGAAACTCGGTACATTTTTCCAACTGGGACTAAACAAAATTTGTATCTCCTAAATTCAAGGGCCATAACTCCATGAAAAATGAGTAAATTGTTACGAAAGTTAAACTTGATCTGTAACAGAACATGATAATGGTATACACAAAAACTATATCTGTAACAGATGGATGGACAGACAGACCGACGGACAGATGGTCGGACAGATGGACAGACAGACAGACAGACAGACAGACAGAGATGAAACTTATAGTCCCCTTCTGTTGGACCAGTATTGGATTAATAATGTTTTATTGTATTTTATCATATATGTAGTTAAGTATAAAATATCTGGCAATCTTTCAGTGTTTTGCTGTATTTCATGTACAAAATGTATTCAAGGCAAAAATAATTGGCAATCTTTCTGCAAGCAACTAGAATTAATAGAATGTCATTAATATAAAAAATAGAAAATTGACAGCCTAACAGTTATTACACAGCGCACAATGTGACTTGCAACATAACATAAGCCAGAGCGTTAATGTGGCAATAATAATAAAGAGACCCCATTCCTCTCTGGAAAATAACAATGAAATTAATGATATTAGGTTATAAAAATTAAATTATATTAACTCTTGCAATGTCTGCTAACCGATGATCCAGTCAATCTATGGAAAAAAGTCCTAACCCACCACACTTTTAAAGAGAAATAAATAAATGCTTTTTGAAATACTGGAAATACATAATTTTTAATTATAGAAATCTGATGACAGACGGTATGTTATGGTTGGTATGTGCTGTCCTGTCTATGAGAAAACAAAATATTAACTATTGTAATGTCTGCTAAATGATCCAGTCAATCTATGGAATAAAGTCCTAACCCACCACAATTTGCAAGAGAAGTAAATAAATGCTTTTTGAAATATTGAAAATATATCATTTTTAATTATAGATGGTATGTGCGGTTGCTGTGGGATCGATCCCCGTCAATGGGAGCCATTGGACTATTTCTCATTCCAGCCAGTGCACCATGACTGGTATATCAAAGGCTGTGGTATGTACTACCCTGTCTGTGAGATGGTGCATATAAAAGATCCCTTGCTGCTAATCAAAAAGAATAGCCCATGAAGTGGCAACAGCGGGTTTCTTTTCTCAATATCTATGTGGCTCTTAACCATATGTCTGATGACATATAACCGTAAATATGTTGAGTGTGTCGTTAAATAAAACATTTCTTTCTTTCTTTTATTGTTATGGTTGGTATGTGCTGTTCTGTTTATGGAAAAAACACATACAAGATTTCTTGCTGCTTATGGAAAAATGTAGTGTGTTTCCTCTAAGACTATGTGTGAGAAATTATCAAATATCTGGCATCCAACAAACAAAGATTGTTTTTACACATTTTCCCACAGACAGGATAGCACACACCAAGGCATTTGGTATACTATCCAACAGCTGAAGATGAATAAATTAATGTGTTCTAGTGGTGTTATTAAACAACGTCTACAACACTTTAATCAGCACTGATCTACAATGTGCATGAGTGCCTGCCTGATGCGCAGTTGGTCTAGGATCGATCCCCGTCAGCTAACCACTGGGTTTTTTCTCGACATAACCATATGTCCGACGCCGATATAACCGTAATTATAATGTGTTGAGTGCGTCGTTAAACAAAAAAACAAAAACAAAAACAAAACAATGTGCATGAGTTTCCTTCTGGTAAATTCTGTAATATAAGGTACGTCCCATTCCTGTAAAACACATGGAAGATATTGATCATAGAGTTTGTTTTGTTTAACTACACCACTAGAGCACACTGACTGATTAATCATCGGCTATTGGATGTCAAACATTTGATAACATGGAGTCTTAGAGAGGAAATCCATTACTTTTTTCTAATCCAGGAAGGGAATGTTTTTACACATTTTCCCAAAGACAGGATAGCACACACCAAGGCCTTTGATATACCAGTCATGGGCCACTGGTTGTAACAGGAAAAAATGTGTCAACCAAGGTTTTTTTTATCCTACAACCAAGATATCTCACATGAGCACTCTTGCAACAGATACATCCCACCAACCCAACCCACACCAGTAGAAACTACTGTTCATGAATTTATATGGTAAATCATGTAATGTGTATCCAACTCATGTAAAACACATGAAGTAGAAACTACTGTTCATGAGTTTATATGGTAAATCATGTAATGTGTATCCAACTCATGTAAAACACATGAAGAAGAAACTACTGTTCACGAGTTTATACGGTAAATCATGTAATGTGTATCCAACTCATGTAAAACACATGAAGAAGAAACTACTGTTCACGAGTTTATATGGTAAATCATGTAATGTAATGTGTATCTAACTTCTGTAAAACACATGAAGTAGAAACTACTGTTCATGAATTTCCTTATGGTAAATTCTTTAATGTAATGTGCATCTCATTCCTGTAAAACACATGCAGCAGAAAGTACTGTTCATGAGCATCTTTCTGGTGAATTCAGTGCTGTAAGGCGCAGTACCACCAGGTGTGGGCATCGAGTAGGTTGAATAAACACGCTGAACGCATCTTGTTGCCCTACACTGAGATACAGATCTGGCAGATCAAACAGTCAGAACAATGGCATTTTAGCAGGAAGTTCCATAAATATAAAGTTTTAATACAGATATGTTACCATGGTAACTCGTTACTTAACTTTGAGAGTCTGGTACAATGTGTGACTTCTTTTCGCATTAAACCCCTCCCCCATGTTTTTTACTAATACCTCATCACATTTCTAAACTATGGCTATGCAGTGTTCAATATATGATTACAGCATTATTGACAAAGGGAGAGACAATGAAAAGGGTGGATGGATGGATAGATGGATGGATGGATGGATGGATGGATGGATGGATGGA
>JAECMU010038687.1:0-10413 GCA_016106625.1 Dracogyra subfuscus
GGTAATTATTTTATTCTGAACTAGTGTTCAGTTGTTTTTCCTTATTTTATGTCTTCTAATTGTGTTTGGAACAATCATATTTATAATTTATAATAAACTCTTTAGTAAGGTTTTGTTTAGTGCCCTATTCTATAACATTGCCATTTGAAAACATACATTATTGACTGATATGAAAACCAAATCAGTGAAATTCCATAGTAATGAAATCGAACTGAAACCTTGAATAACATAATGAAATGAATTTTACAATTTTGCATGAGTTCAAAAACATTAATTTACAACATACAACAATCTTTACCAGTGTATATGGTACAAAACATAATTTTTAACAGTAAATTAGTACAACAAACATAATAATTGCTAAGTAATAATGACTAATGAAACATGTATTTGAACTATATCAAATCTACTACTGGTAGCAGTAAAGTTAAACCAGCTAAACAACAAAAAGCATCAGACAATAGTTAAAACATTTTTTTTAAATGTTCTTTCTTTTCTGCACCAAGTTTGCTTTATGACTATTTACAACAGGTACTCAAACAATGTGATATTGTAATGGAATATATAATATTTACACATTAAATGCTAATTTACAAAACAAGTATGAAAGGACATATGTGTGAAATAAAAAGAAACAGAGAAATTGAGATGAGAAAACAAATCTATGAATATGAAACCCGGTGTCTTGTATATAGATCAATGACTATTAAATAATTTGTCTGAGAAATGGTCAAGTTGTCACAAACATGCATGACAAACTGTGAAAGTTTCCAATAACTCATGCACTGTTTGATCTGAAAACAAATTAAAAAAACTCTATCCCATAAAGACATATTGTGAATCTATGATATGAGAACAAATTGAGAACTTTGACATGAAGACAAATCGTGAAGTCTATGATAATAAGACAAAGTATGAACACTTTATTATGAAGACAAATTAGTCTTTGATTTGAAAACAAATCGTGAAGTCTATGATATGAATATGAGCTCCCACTCCTGTACCGCACCACGACAGACTGGGCAGTCTTGTCCGATGAACTGAGGTGCACACTGAGACCCACAACAGATGTGACGACACGGTCTGAACAACACGTTTACTTCTTCTGACAGACAGACCTTACATCTAATGACACCAGGGGGCGTTGTGTCTTCTTCACTGTTATCATCTGGTATGTCTGAAATTAAATGTACAATTAGTTACATGTTAGAACAGTAGAGAGTATTATAAAAACAAGTACATGTACTTAAATATCTATTACATTAATTTTGCATATCTAATGTTTAGGGGGTACTCCATGCAGTTTTTGTCGCATCAACATAAAGGTGAAGGTTGACCTACTTGTAGCCGGCGTTAATGAAATTTCACATCCAGTGTAAAGGGAATATGTTCCTTTTATATTTGCATGACTACAGTTATCTATTGTTAAACTGAGGTAAATATCTCTTCAGAGCCATAAAGAACTGTCAGGTTTTTCTTGATTCTTTTTGATGGTAATGAACTTTAACAAGCCCTGATGTAAATTTGAAAAAGTAAGAGAATTATTAATTAAGTGACTTCTACCTTCACCCCCGTCAGCTAACCACTGGGGTTTTTTCTCGACATAACCATATGTCCGACGCCGATATAACCATAATTATAATGTGTTGAGTGCATCGTTAAACAAACAAACAACAACCAAACAACATCTACCTTCCCAGAAAAAAGGGGAGAAGTTTGATAAAAATAGGCCAAGTGAACATTTATTAGAACATTTCATAATGTTTCGCCAGTCTGCATTCAAATGGAAAAATTCTTAATTACACTCGGTTCTAATCATAATATTTTGATATAAAATACTACTTCCAGTAATAAACTTTAAACAAAACAGTCATATGTTTTATCAAAAATGTGATATTATTAAGTAGTTGATACTTTGTTGTTATGTTAAAAATGAAAGTATTAAGTAGTATTTTCTAGCACTACTGAAATGAATGTGGCCGAGGTTTAACTATGTTTGACTGGTCACAACACACGGCACCACACACATCACTTTGAGAAACAATAGCCTGGGTTTTTTTTCTTCTCCTTTTTGATGGTAATGAGCTTTTACCGGCTCTGATGTAGAACTGAAAAAGTAGGAGAATTCACTTCTCCCTTCCCAGAAGAAAAGGGGAGAAGTTTGATAAGAATAGGCCAAGTGAACATTTATTGGTACATTCGTAATGTTTCGTAAGTTTCCGCATTCAAATGGAAAAATTCTTAATCACACTCCGTTCTAATCATATTTCCATATATAAAACTACTTCTGGTAATAAAATTTAAACAAAACAGTTGTATGTTTTATAAAAAGTGTGATATTATTAAGTAGTTGATACTTTGCTGTTATGTTAAAATGAAAGTATTAAGTAGTATTTTCTGGCATTACTGAAATGAATGTGGCCGAGGTTTAACAATGCTTGACTGGTCACAACACACGGCACCACACACGTCACTTTGAGAAACAATAGCCTGGTTTACGGACGGGTGTATTTGTTGAATGTACGGGTGTATCTGTTGAATGTACGGGTGTATCTGTTGAATGTACGGGTGTATCTGTTGAATGTAAGGGTGTATCTGTTGAATGTAAGGATAGTCCTGTATGTAAGATATGGTCTGGACAAGGATTTACTGTTATGTGCAGCAGACTGTAAAAAGTAGGTCACAGTGACCTAGTAACAGTATGCAATACACAGCCATCCTAAGTTTTTTCTACATGTGAGATTTCATGGTCCTGTATGCATCTGTATGCAGATATGGTCCGGACAAGTAAAAGTTAACAGACAGAGGGACATACAGATGGGCAGACGAACCATGTCTTACCATAATACAACCCATAGATGGGCATATAAAAATGAATTTATTTGATTAGTAGTTTTGATATTGTTTTACTAATTTTCTATGCTCTCATTAATATGGTATTAATATGTTAGCTATGACATGTTATTTTTTCTCTGGGAATCTAATATTTAAAACATCACATGGCACAATAATATAGACAAAACCACTATTTACATTCTATACTCACTAATACACACAATTGTACAAACATTCCTCACTTTAACACACACACTATAACAAACACACTGAACCTGCCACATCTAACTAAAACTACATTTTCTACACCCACACCTGACAACAACAAACACTTGATACCTCGTGGATCTCGTCCGACTTTCTGTAACTCTCCCGCCAGACGTCTGATCATCTCCGTCTGGTTCTCCTCAATCTGCTGTTTGTTCTCCAGCTGCTGGGTCTGGTTGTACAGCTGCTGCTCAAGAATCACATTCTGCTGCCTGTGCATCTGTAGCTGCTGCTGGTAGTTATGTGACTGCTGATCTCTCTGCTGTAGCTGCTGCTGTAGCTGGTGGTAGTTCTGTTCTCTGTTGCGAATCTCCTGGACGTGTCTCTGTATGACGGCCGCCTGACCCTCGACCAGAGCGCGGTGTGTCTGAACCTCTCTCACAAGTCGACACTCAGCCGCACGCGCCTCCAGCTGGATCATCGCCAGCTCTCTTTCTTTCCTCTGTAATTCCTCCCTCTCACTCTGTAGCTCCTCATTCTTCCTTTGCAGCTCTGTATCCTTTCTCTGTGATGTTTCTTTTTCCTTCTGCAGCTCTGTATAATTAATGTGAGTTCTCTGCCGTTGCTGTTGCAGCATATTAAAGTTTCTGTCTGTAGCTTGAAGCAGTCCCAGCAGGATGGCTGTGTTTGGATACTGACCACCTTGAATAAACACAAGAAATTCAAATAGATGCTTTAAGAATACAATTATACAATACTATGATGATATACTGAACTCCAATGAAAATACACTTGTCCTACTTGTAGCAAAAACATTTTGAGAAAAAAGAATACTTTTTACTGATTTTGTTTTTAAACTGGATGTATTTTGGTTGGCAATAAATAAACCATAAATTGTATACAATGGTTAGAGTTATTGAAGCCTTTATAGCAATCTCACACCTGCAATAGTAATAACAACGGAATATTGGGTGGTATGTTTTCTATGGAGTTCAGTATATCATTAAAACATTATAATACTAAAATTGATATTACAAAGCATTAGTTCCTAGGACATAGCAATAACTGATAGTACTGATAATTTGCTAGGGTAAATAGAGGACATGATTAATGGACAAATTAAGGCTATGAAATCGTTTAAACATTTTCAGTTCTTTAAAGAACGGTTATTTAGAAAACCTAACGGCACATTAAAACCAATGCTACCCAGTATAGAGATATACAAACACATGTTGTAGTTTGACAGCAGTATACTCTGGCAGGTTACTGCATTGTTGTATTTGTATTTGTATTTCTTGTTTATCACACTACTGCCCAATATTGTAATTCGATCTATCTGCATCACGTGACTCACGAGACAACATGAAAAATCTAAGGACGGCTTCACGAATTTGTTCAATGCTGTAATTACATTCCAAGGCTGCAGAAATGGCTGACATGTCAAGATGTGGTTTTCCAGGACTAGCTGTGTGAACCGGACCTTCGGTAGTGACAGGACCTGTACAGAGAAACAAGGACATGAAATAAATCAAAGTGAAGTGACAATCATGATAAGCAAAACAACAAAACAAGAGTCACGGTGCATAATTTTGTCATCAAAATAATAGCAGGGTTTAAGCTGTAGTTGGAAAATAATCCTAATTTTAATGTGAAACAAGATGATTGGACATACAACAACGTATGTATTACTGGACACAACTGTTATCAAAATGTTTTTCTAACAATGATTTGAGAGAACACTGTGACATCTATTTAACTTATATTATGGTAGGGTTTATGCTGGATGCTAAACATTATTAGCAATTTGGCGAATTTGATCAGAAAATCTGTAGCCAAACATTTAGCTAAACAATTATTATTTTTAAATACTATACACATACAAATGATATATGGTTTTTAAAATAGCTTTTTGGCAAATTGGTAATGACATGTATACTTTAATTAACTCTTTATTTGCAAAAATAAAAAGTATATTATAAATTATAATAAACATTGAATGAAAACTTATAATTAAAATGCAGTACAGTGACAAACAAGCCAATTGGTGTTGTTTGGAATTTGTACTCTTGCACTAGTAATAAACAAGCTAACAAAAAGGACAATAAAATAAAACAAAACATCAGCATACCTTCTTGTGGAGGATCACACTTTGTCAGATCCTAAAAGAAACAACACAAATATGTAGGATATCACTAGAATAAGTGTTAAACACAATACCTATTGATCGACAATTTAATACACATGTACACATGCATGTGGTTACATATCTATACTGGTCTTCAGCTGATGTTGATATGATACATGTAGAGATATCAGAAGATATAAATTCCAGTCAACATAATGTATAAAAGCATCATGAAAATAATACAGTCAAATCCACTTAATTGCATGTCAGTTTATAGCATAAATCAGTTATTTGCATATTATTTGGATGCACAAAACCTTTTAGCATTAAACCAATACAAATCATATTGCATAAGTGAATAGCTTTATAAAGACAAATATTGTTTAATTATACATGTATATGAAAACAAAAACAAATCTAGAAAATTTCATAAAATATTCCCTAAATCTTTAATATTTTGCCAGAAACAACTGTAATTACAAAGATAACAAAGTAGACTGTTCTATGTTGGTTAAAAACTAATGTGCACACAATGTCAATATTGAAAGAAAAAAGAGCATGCGATGTACAATGTTGACAAACTGCAAATATGCTCAAGCAAGAAGACTCATAGTACTTATAGCAATGTGTTTAAGTTGTACAATAAACTTAGATACATGCATGAATGAAATTAAACTAGGCATAAAAGCCAGTATTTAGCTAATATATGTTTGATATATATATACAGACAACAAGGCTAGCTCTCAGCGAACAGAATTTTTTTTTTAAATGATCTATTAACTTCAAATAATAAAAAATCACACTTTATTTCTGCCAAATCAAAATAAAATTTGCCAGTTGTTTTTAAATTTGCAACTGTCAAATTCTGGCAATGTGCCAGAGCTAGCCCTGAGACAATATCAACTTTTAATATGTAAACATTAACATGTATATTAATTAGTGGTAAACATCTACAGATTTACAAACATTGTATACATATATGTCTACATCACACCTCCACAAATTTCAGAAATAATGATTTTTAAAATTTAATTTGTACATCAATTATTATTATTATATATTTTTATTTGGCATTTCACCAATTTACACTTCCTGTAATAGTTACTGAATTACTACTAGCAATGTGTTTTGTTTTATAACTTTTTAATTATACAAAAAAGATGATGCAAATTTTAGATATTTTGTATAATCCTGTTTTAGGTTATTCAGACTTGTAGATTTGTACAAATCACTGTTATGCATCTACCATAGTTTGACACCCAATAGCCGATGTATTATTCGTGCTGGGGTGTCGTTAAACATTCATTCATTCATTCATTCATTTGAAGATTTGTACATGTATGTATTTGATGATACATGTATATATAATGTCTGTCCAGTATTAATTCAGCAATTATATTATAATAAGTAATAAGTATGTAACTTTTAAACTATACCTCTGTCACTGCAGCTGCTTGCCGCATAAACTCCTCCCCCTTTTTCTCCTTGACATACTGACAGTCAGGTGAGTGACGGGCATGCTCCATCCACGGTTCGGCAGTTGGCCTCCACTTTCGCAGACCAAAACCACAAGCAAAACAAACAACTTTGTCTGAGATACCTACAAACAATAACAACAATAATATACATGTATGTAAGGCATCAAAGATGTATATACAAATAACTGATATATAAAATATTAACATACATACATGTATGTGTAAATAAACATGTTAGACCTTAAATTAAATATGCAGACTGACAATACTGGGTACCAGATGCTAATTGGGCGCAACCATTTTGTTTTGTTTTTATGGCATCCAGTACTCTAGCATGGGGCAAAGAAAAAAAAGAAAAAAGAAAAAAGCATGGGGCAAAGTGATGTCAGCTCCTACCAACTCTTGTATGCACAGTGTAAACAAACATAGTAAGTTATGACAAGGTACTTCCCTTTGATCTACCAGACTTGTAAAACAACATAAACGACTTGAAAATATAATAAACTATTTAAGTTTAGCACATTTTTTTCAATTTGCATTAACAGAACAAAATGGGGTTATAGTATTTTTCTCTCTTAAAAAATCCAAATAAAAATACATATTTCTGGGTCAAGACGGCGGTAATTAATTACATTGTCTGGTTACCTGCCAAATATAAACCTGCCAATCAGGAATCACAAGTGGATTGGATTGAATAACATATTAATGTGCCTCTATCCAATTAAGATTCAAGCACGTCTCTTCCGGGCACAATCTTGGACTTCACCAGTGACTGGGTCTAGCACAGAAGGAATGAGGGGATTAGAGTTGAAAATGGGCAGAATTTTGAAAATAGTAATTAGTAAAAAAGTTGATATATTTTTAGAAACAAAATAAAAAGTTAACAAGCCAAAAATAAAATAATTGACTGCTCAGCCGAATATTGATATAATTTAGAGCATTTAATTAGAAGGACAGTTTAAAAAATTAAATTTTGACAAAAAACCTGAAGATCTAAAAGTTTAAAGTCCAATCTATATGTCCACATGGGTGGCCATTATGGTGCATATAGCTTGTAGGGAAGAGATTGGTTTTATTCTGTCAAAAAAAAACCTAGATTGACAGTCATTAGATGTGCTGTACTGAAATACAGATCACAAGAAGTCGGATCCGTCTGAACAAGAGAGTATCAGACTAGGGTATAGTGCCGTCATTATGGTTGGTATAGTGGTGCGGACAGGTCCGGCACTGGAGAATATGAGATGGTATCACTGTAAAACAAAGTATAGTCTAGAAAAATGTAGTAGTGGCCAACCCCACTCTCTATTTCTTTTGGGGTGGTCAATTGCCCAGTGCTGCTAGGACAGGCTCGGACATGTAGAGACTAAACATGAACAACTGTGGCATTCTGCAGAATGGCCGTAATATGGCTCACAGAAAATGTTGACAAAAGTCAGCCAGAACCATTAGGTGATGGCAAGGAATCTCACTAAAAAGAATCCAACCTGGTGGTGCACGCTGTTGAAACAAGAATTGTCTTAGCATTCAATCAATCACCACGATGGCCACATACATCCCAGTGAAAAAAACTATTCCATTTAAAAAAAAAAATTAAAATGGAGGATTCCCAAGTCGAGCACATGAAAGCATGTGCAGTGTGCACAGGCAAAAGAAACATGTTATAATGCAGAGAGCTCCACACTGGGAATGTCACGGTGGAGGCAACTACACGATAGACCAATTAACTGAGAAAACACTGATTATCATTTGATTTCAGGACATACCTCTGTAGGTTACTGCATGGACAAAACATTCAAGATATAGTTATTTCGACGACTTTGACAATGGTGGCTTACTGGGATGGATATTATTACAGAACATTGCAATTCATGCGTGTTTTAACATCATTCAAGTCAGGTATGTTTGTTTCTTCAGTTCTAAGACTAATTCCTGACATGATGTGTTAAGTATTACGTAAGCACCAGCTCACCAGAGGCCGTATTTACTGAGATAGAACAAAATGGCTGTACCCATTATATATTAGAATGCCAGACAACTCGGCCCGGAGTACAACTCGGCCCACGTCGAGACAGCTCGGCCCAGAGTTCTGAGACAACTCGGCCCACCGCGAGACAACTCAGCCCGGAGTCCAGAGACAACTCGGCACATGGACAATCTTGTCTATTGATGAACAAGTCTTGTTTTTTAAATTAAAAGTATTCTCACAGAAATAAAAGAATGTGTTTTTGTTAGTATTGAATTAGTCTCACCTTAACCTAAACGTCCCAAAACAAAGTGTTATGTCGGATTGATAAATTGCTGATCCATTTATCTTTGAAGATTGTTTCCGCTGTTCGAATAATTTGTTTTTGTTCTACAGTCGGTGACCTAAACATTGGAGATGATCTCAGAAAAAATATGCAAAAGTTATTTATCGTTGTAACAACACTCGCGGATATAGCCTCCTGACTTCCTGCTATTAAGAAGTAATTCCAATTAGTGAGCATGATGATATTTTTAGCAAATAATGTATATAACCGTTCGAATTATTGGACTGATCACTTTCTAACAAAATGCCGACTTATTCGTGTGCGTTTTGCTCTAATGATATGCACCTACGACATGTACAATTGTCATTCTTAATGGTTAGCGGTATCTATCAGTATAATGCATTATTATTATTACTACTACACTATGACATGGCCAACTATCATACTTAACATGCATATAATGTGTCACAGCATGCCCCGTCTATCAGTCTAATGCAGCCACGGGTCCGAGTTGTCTCGGACAACTCGGACCCGTGGCCGAGATGTCTGGACCGAGTTGTCCCCGGGTCTGAGTGTGAACGGAAAGAACCGAAGTTAGCGAATTCTCCATCTATCCAATCGATGCTGCAGCTCACGTTTTATTATGTTCTAATTTCCACTTCGGAATTTGAAAGTCCCTTATTAAACATACTATTTTCTTGGCTGTGCATGTAAATTTTCATATTCTAATAAACTGATTTAGCAAGGGTTGTGTTTGTTTTCGTTGCAATGCATGTCATTTCAGAATTAATGAATATAATTATTTCTACGTAACTACAAAGGTGTCGAAAAGAAGGCCGAAATAAAAATGCATAGACCAAAATTGAAATATTATGCATTTCACTGTGATTTCGAAATGTCCCAGAGGCAATTAATAGTAACTCCTATAACAGGAATCTAGGTCACAAGTTTCAGCTTAGCAAGTGCTTTATGGGTAATGTCACGGGGTCACGACACAAATCAAATTATACTTCGCTTAATAGAGAGAAACGATAGATTTTCGCCCAGTCGTGTAGTCCGTTAGATTTCACATGCCGTTCAAGGTTACCTTTATGGACAAACGACACCCCATCAACAAATTGTTTAACGCTGTCCATAGCCGATCCCTTCATTTCTCTTAATTTAGCTTCACTCCGTATAACTACAAAATTGTCCGTGCATATTGTGCATATAACTTTACAAACGTCGCCATTATCGTTTGTAGTTATGGCAAAATCGTCAGAAAACCACCACTTTTGGAAAGGTTTTTTCACTAACTGTATCCTTTTTGCGTTTTTTCGCGTTAGGTCCTGACATTTTACAACTCAATCAGTAAATGTCCAGCTACGATGATGTTGCGTTTATTAAATACCCATAAACCGCTTTAAATTTCCAAAACGCATATGATTTTCCGTACGTAGCGAAATTATCAAAGGGGATGTGCAACAATGTTACTAAATGTTTTAGAGACTTCAAAAGACAGTGCCGACTTTGTAATTGA
>JAECMU010038694.1:2051-13365 GCA_016106625.1 Dracogyra subfuscus
TCAGGTCAGCCCTCTGGGAGAAGGTGCCACTCGACAAAGATGAGAAGTGACTATATGTGATGTTTGTGATCTGTTTCAGGTCGGCCCTCTGGGAGAAGGTGCCACTCGACAAAGATGAGAAGGAGTGCAGCAGTCCACAGTACAACATCGAGTTCACATTTGATGCTGACTGTCGATGCACCGTGACAATCTTCTACCTCGCTAGTGAGGAGGTCAACAGCGGACAACTCATGTGAGTAATTCATTAAACAGATTTTAACTTTTGTGTGTCATGGTAGAGTGTCGGGGTTCATACAGCTCATGGAAATCAGGAACATTTAAAATAAAAATCAGTGCTAGCTGTGGGTGAGCAAAACTATTCATCAAATTGTTTATTAAATTTCAAAAATTGCAGAATTCAACACTTATTTTCTAAAAAAAATCATTTATTACATAAAATTATTTCTCCAGATTAAAATAAAATTTGCCAACTGCTTTCAAAATTAGCAATTGGTGAATTTGGCAAGTGCCAGAGCTAGCCCTGGAAATAAGTGAGTATATATTATGAATTTGTATCCTGTCAATGTGCTTTTTGTCAAACATTAGTCCAGTAGTGAGATGGTTAACCCTCTGAACCCTACCATCCTATAAACTATTACACTTCCACCCTGGCCACCCTGATCAGAAGTTGGATTTATATATGAATTAGCATAAACAGCTAGAACTCGATTGTTTATAATAGCAATTATTTGAAATTTTTACAAAACATTGACAGATGAGGTACAGGTATTTTGCCCCTATTATTACGAAAAATACCAGGTAATACAGGTAAGTTGATTACAGGTAAGCAGGAGAAATTAACTATAATCAATAAAACAAACAATATCATTCTGCAAACTATTATTATTGAACAATATATGTTATACAATTGAGGTTTATAAAAAAAAAAGGTTGTCAGTTATTATACTTACATCACAATATTTACACCTATAGGTAGCTAATTACAGGTAATCCTACAAATGTCAACTCAAATAGATTTGAAATGGAATGTGCAGTATGCTCTGCTATAATGTCCAAACCACATCAACATGATTTCACAGGCAGGTTCATTTCCAGTATTCCTTTAGGGTGTGATATGCACGAAAACAATTGTTGACACCTGACAGGTAAGACACCAGAAAACAGTTTTTTTCTTTGATGGCAAATCTTTGAATGACAGTCCATGATTTTTCAGTTTTGCACGTTTGTGCTTTTCGTTGCATACTACACACACGTTATTTCTGGTTGCACTATCTGCTCGCTCCACAATGTGAACAGGTGTTTGCTTGTTGTTACACAGTTGAGTATCCTGTGCAGGTGTCAAATCTCAACTGGGTGCTGCGGATCAGTGAAATGTACCAATCAAGTCTTGACACAAGTTCTTGATAAACATGTGAAATGTTATTGTTCTGCAACCAGCTTGTTCATGGGGATTGACATAATTCTCTTGAATGCTGTCCACATGAAAAATTTCACTTTCAATCTGCGTAGTCACCTGTAATGATGTCATTTGGTAGTTTTTGTCTGTTCCACCAATGAATTCATTGTATGATTTCACAATTTGAGGGCAGTCAACTGGTATGTGTTTATGTTCCTGAGCATCATACCTTGGTACGTGAACACTGGGCCCATTGATATGTTTTGAAAACAAAAAGTAGATTGGTTTCTTGTCACACCAAACCAGTGCTGCAACACTTCGATCAAAAATTAACTGTGACTGTCCTCTGGCCATTTTTGTTGTTGATCAACATCTTTGGGAAATTCTTTCTATTAGTTTGTATCGTCCCACAGAGATTGATGTTATGCTCCTTGAAAAGATATTTACACAAAATCACTGATGTGTAAAATCGATCTGTATACAAACAGTAGTTCTGTCTCCGGTAGTGAGAACTAAGTCGGACACACAAATTACCTGTCGCACCAAGTTCAGGGATGTCAGTGCCAGAAAGTAGCTACTAAACACTCCCCGAAGTGGTCAGACTAAGCCCACAGCTAAAAGCTGATGGGGAATGGCAGGTGTGTGGCACAGATAGCCACACGAGACAAGCATGTGTCGCGATTGGAGAGACAAGGACTGGGATATGGAGGTGGACAGCGAAAGAAAGGAGTTGCCAGATCGGGAAGAAATGAGATGGAATTCAAAGGAGAGAGAGGAAAAGGGGCAGTGGGATAAAAAAAAAAATTAATAAAAAAAAAATTAATAAAAAAGTTTAGGGATGTAGTTCTCATCAGGGTCTTTCTTGCCTGTATATATTTCCACGTCGACAATATATCCAAACTTTCCTTCACACAGCAAGAAGGTTTTTATGCCCCACTTGATGGATTTTGCCTTTGATATATTGTCGAATCGACAGTGAATTCATAGAAGGTATCATTCCTTCATCAAGTGACAACTCGCATTCTGGAACATAGAATTTCCTGAATTGTTTGATGAGGTATTCGAATAAAGGCCTATATTTATACATTTTGTCATATTTGTCTATGTCAGTTCCCTGCTCATCCACACAATGAAGAAATGTCCAAATTGCCAGAAAGCGGTCCTGGGGTAGAACCAAGGGTAGCTGAGAGCAAGTTGTTTTTCTTTTTCCAATATTGTTTGTAACGATCTTTATAAACAAGCATCTTCATGGCAATTCTACATCCAAATAAAGCCTTCATTTCTGGGATAGTTACAGGACAAAAAGACTGCATAATAATTTGTAGGCTTTGATAACTGGACATAGTTGGCCTGTCTGTTTGTTTCTGTTACAAGTAAAGTCCAAATTTCCTCTCACCAAAACATTAAACAAATCAACAGGCTTACTATCTTTATTTATGTTCACTGGGATGTTCTGGGGGCCCGGTGTTTTGTTTGGATTGAAAACAGGTTCCACAAAACTATCAACTTGTTTATTCCATTCCGGAGGTGGTGTCGCTTGTACAAATGAGAGAGGCCCACTTCTTGCTCTGGTCGGTCGTTGTTTACAGGTATTTACAGGTGTTTTACAGGTGACTCATTTTCTGGACTACTGCTGGATTCGTGACATCCTGGTACACTATTTTGATCACTTTCAGACACAAAATCATCATTATGATTGTCGTTTACTTGTCCAGATTCTTTGTCTGAGTCGCTATCAAATAATATACGAGTCGCCTACATGGCGATAAATGTTTGTTTCATTATATTGGCCAAAAACTATTCAAATGTTTGCGTATTTTTGTCAAAAATTTACGTTTGCTTGTTTGTAAAGGAAGTACATATATGCATACAGGAAGCTGATGTAAAAATATTACTGATAAGTTGGTTGGTTGCCACGGAAATGTCAACAAATACAGAGACACGTCACATACCGATATATCATTCATCCCGCAATAACGGTATGATGGGTTCAAAGGGTTATGGTGATCTTAGTGCTAAATCATTTTATGGAATGAGGCCTTGAGAAGTTGACAAATTTTAAGTTGGGTCATAGAAAGTCTTGAAATTGTATTATAGAAAACCAACAAATGGTATGGTGGGATATGAAAGTATCATGAAGTTCAAGTGCTAAACATCACAAAACACTCAGTGATATATGCAAATTTTTTAAAGTGTTTGTAAGATGGTTTCTCAGTTGGTTTTTTTTGATTAGCAACCTTTTTTGTTATTTCTAAAACATTTTTACTTTACTTCAAAGCAAAAATAAATTCAAACAGTGTATTTTAAATTTGTATTTCTTGTTGTGATATGATGTGACAAGACTAGCTTTAATAAAAACCTGTAGCCACTAACAAGTTATGCTATTGAACGGATCTGACAAGTGTAAAACTTGATTGTTCGTTTACTTTCAGCTACCATGCGAAAGATGCTTCAATGACGTCTGAGACATACCACTACAAGAAGGGGGCGGGTCAGGTGTTCTCACAGTCCAGCCACATCATCGACCCCAGCAGACACCCCGCTGATGAGGTGTGTGTCACTAACAAGTTGACTCGCTGTAGTTTATCATACACAAGCTGACTCACTGTATTTTATCATAAACTTGACTATGCTATAGTTTATCATAAACTTGACTTGCTTTGGTTTTTCATACACAAATTGACTCGCTGTAGGACTCGCTGTAGTTTATCACACATGATACACAAGTTGACAAGCTGTAGTTTATCATATTCATACCCACGTTCATGTACAGTTCAACTGTAGGCTGTGGTGTTGTTTTAATTTATGATTTGAATATTGTCTGTGATGTTTTCTTGACGTGTGAGTAGAATCATTCTAATATCTTGATGCACAATGCAATTGCAGGCTGTGATGTTATTTTGATGTACAATTTGCTGTGATGTTATGAATTACAGTTTCACTGTGTTATCTTGATGTACTGTTTGTCTGTACCCTGTTACGTTATTTTGATGTATAGTTTGATGGTAGGCTGTGATGTTATCTTGATTTCTGATTTGATTATAGGCTATGATGTTATCTTTATGTACAGTTCTACTTTAGACTGTGGTGTTATCTGTAGGTATTAGTTCTACTGTAGGCTGTGATGTTATTGTGATGTACACTTCGACTGTAGGCTGTTATGTTACCTTGATTTATTGATCTGTTTTCAGTGGCTGTTCTCTGCTGAAAAGGAGACCATACCTGTTGTTATACAGTGCTGTGTAGAAGAGGAAGGTTTGTTGTCCTCACCTGTAACCTCTTACCGTTAATAAATAGATAATAACTAGTTAATGACGTCGGATATTTGCTTTATCCTGTGAAGGTAAGAATGAGAATTTCTCATTTGGCCTGAACATGATAAAGCAGATATCCGACGTCAGTAACTTGTTATTATCTTTATCCTGCAGACCCTAAAAATTAAGGGGAAAAGCTATTATTTCTGTTATTTGGTGGCGTAGTGGTTATGCCATCGGTTCACAGGCTGGTAGGTACTGGGTTCGGATCCCAGTCGAGGCATGGGATTTTTAATCCAGATACCGATCTCCAAACCCTGAGTGAGTGCTCCGCAAAGCTCAATGGGTAGGTGTAAACCACTTGCACCAACCAGTGATCCAGAACTGGTTCAACAAAGGCCATGGTTTGGGCTATCCTGCCTGTGGGAAGTGCAAATAAAAGATCCCTTGCTGCCAGTCGGAAAGAGTAGCCCATGAAGTGGGGACAGTGGGTTTCCTCTCAAAATCTGTGTGGTCCTTAACCATACATGTATGTCTGACGCCATATAACAGTAAATAAAATTTGTTGAGTGCGTCATTAAATAAAACATTTCTTTCTTTCTGTTTTTTATTCTGTGAATGTAAGAATGGGAAATTTCTCATTTGGCTTGAACAGCGGGCAGCATAGCCCAGTGGTACAGTGTCCGCCTGATGCGCGGTCGGTCTAAGATCGATCTCTGTCAGCTAACCACTGGGGTTTTTTCTCGACATAACCATATGTCCGACGCCGATATAACCGTACTTCTAATGTGTTGAGTGTGTCGTTAAACAAAAAACAAACAAACAAACAATTGGCCTGAACAGGATAAAGCAGATATCCGTCAGTAACTAGTTATTATCTTTATCCTGTTATTTCAGCAACATTGTCCGATGACCTAGAGGTCAAATGGTTTATTAGACACCATGGTATGTCCTGTCCTGTGTGTGGAGAAAATGTATATAATAGATCCTTTGCAGCTAATAGAAAAATGTAGCTTGGTTTCCTCAGAAGACGTGTTAGATTTTCCAGATATTTGACATCTAATAGCCAATTATTAATTAATCAGTGTGATCTAGTTGTTTCATTAAACAAAACAAAATTTAACTTGTGATCACCAGTAAGTGATTTGCACACACTGTGACCGTGCGCCTGTGGATGTATTTCTTGCTCCAGCTAGTGCACCATAACTGGTACATCAAATGCCATGGTATGTGTTAACCTGTCTATGAGATGGTGCATATAAAAGATCCCTTGCTGCTAATTGAAAAGAGTAGCCTTTGAAGTGGCGACAGTGGGTTAACCATTGTCCGACATCATATAACCTTAAATAAAATGTGTTGAGTGTTATTAAATAAAACATTTAGTTTTTTCCTGTGAATGTGTGTGTGTGTATTGTTTTCAAACTGATGCTTAACATGTTGCTTCAGATTTGTAATTTGTCACTGACATTAAATTTTTCCTGTGAATGTGTGTGTGTGTGTTTTGTTTTCAAACTGATGCTTAACATGTTGCTTCAGATTTGTAATTTGACGCTGACATTAAATTTTGCAGAACATGCAGGACATTGTCACGTGACATTTGCCTCCATTGAGAAAACATCAGACAACAACTACTCACTGAAACCTTTGAAGCAGAAACAATTTGTTGATGGGCTGTCCTACTTGCTCCAAGAAATATATGGCATAGAGAACAAAAACATGGAACGATCCAAGGTAGATCCGGTTTCTTTTCACTTTTAGACACAAGTAGTGTGAACTTCAAATCATTTATTAGACTATGTAATATATACTTAGTTACTACAGCTATTTATCATTATATGATGATCTTTTTTTCAGCCAGTTCACCATGACTGGTATATCAAAGGCTGTGGTATGTGCTGTCCTGGCTGTGACATGGTGCATATAAAAGATCCCTGTAACTAATGGGAAAATGTAGCAGGTTTTCTCTTTAAGTTGGTTTCTCAAAATTACCAAATGTTTGACATCTAGTAGCCGATGATAAATAGTGGCGTTGTTAAACAAGAGAAACTGTTTAAATGTGAGTAGTTTCTATTTTATGGTTAAAACTCAGGTTAGTCCCATTAAATAAAATTAATTCAAACATAAGGGGCTAAATTTACGAAGCCTGTTTTTCTTAAATTTGTGCAGCTACACGTGTGTAAGACATAAACAGACTTTGTAAACATATGTAGCTACACGTGTGTAAGACATAAACAGGCTTTGTAAATATATGTAGCTACACATGTGTAAGACATAAACAGACTTTGTAACTGTGTGCAGCTACACGTGTGTAAGACATAAACAGGCTTTGTAAATATATGTAGCTACACGTGTGTAAGACATAAACAGACTTTGTAAACATATATAGCTACACATGTGTAAGACATAAACAGGCTTTGTAAATATATGTAGCTACACATGTGTAAGACATAAACAGACTTTGTAACCGTGCAGCTACACGTGTGTAAGACATAAAGAGGCTTTGTAAATATATGTAGCTACACATGTGTAAGACATAAACAGACTTTGTAACTGTGTGCAGCTACACGTGTGTAAGACATAAACAGACTTTGTAAATATATGTAGCTACACGTGTGTAAGACATAAACAGGCTTTGTAAGCATATGTAGCTACACATGTGTAAGACATAAACAGACTTTGTAACTGTGTGCAGCTACACGTGTGTAAGACATAAACAGACTTTGTAAATATATGTAGCTACACGTGTGTAAGACATAAACAGACTTTGTAACTGTATGTGTTGTCATTATGCAGTTGGACCCTGACGATGATGTCGAGGACAGTGGAGCAGAGTGTGTCATCTGTATGTCGGACATGCGTGACACCCTCATCCTGCCGTGTCGTCACCTGTGTCTGTGCAGTGCGTGTGCCGAGTCTCTGCGGTACCAGGCCAGCATGTGTCCCATCTGCCGTGTCAAGTTCCGTGCCCTGCTTCAGATACGAGCCATGAGGAAGAAACTGCCTCCATCCACCTTGCAGCCGGTAAGCAGAGAATTGTTTTCTTTTTAAAGCAGACCTCCAGATTTCATGGAAACAGTCATGTCTGGTAGTGTGTCAGGTTCATGTTGGCAGTATATCTAACAACCCATCATTACCATGACGATGAAAGTTTTCTGGATTTAATTAATGAATGGCTATAAACTCAGGTTAGTCCCTCTAAACAAAGATACAAGTTTACAAGATTTTTAATTGTATAATTGTCTATACGGTGTTTTCTGCTGTTTATTGTAACTTTCGATATTCTTCATTCAAAACATATGATATAATACTTTGCATACATTCTGAAAGAGGGCCGTTATTTTAAACATTGAGTAACCCTAACCTTAAAGTCAATCTCAATATCCAACCACAAATTTTGTGTTGTGTGACAAGCAGTGTTAATGTTTACAGGGTGAGAACACTGAGGAGACCGCAGTAAGTCAGGAGGGAGTTCCGGCGGGATACGAAGCAGTCACTCTGATTGAAGCTTTGAATGGACAGTGTGTGCCTCCACCTGGAGAAAGTAATGCTTTGAATGTAACGTTTTTACCTAGGGAAAGTTATGTTTTTATCTGGTTTTCATCCAGTGAATGTAATGTGTTTACCTGTCAAAGGTACTGTTTTCATCCACTGAAGGTAATATTTTGATGCGGTGAAGGCAGTATTTTCACCTGGTAAAGGTAATTCTTCACCTGAGGAAGGTAATATTTTTTTCTGTCATGTTGTCACTTGGAAAAGGTAATGTTTTATTTTGAGAAGTTAATGTTTTAACCTTGGGAAAGTAATGTTTTCACCTGTCAAAGGTACTGTTTACATCCAGCAAAGGTAATGTTTTGACCTGAAAATTAGGTAGTTTTAACCTAACAAAGGTAATAACTCCACTTGGCAAAGATAATATTTTTTCGGACATCATGTACGTTAATTTTAGGACATCATAAACATACAAGTAGTCATGATGACTTTATGCAAAACACAAATGGATTAACTGAATATGTTTTTGTGAAACCCATAAATGAGTTTTGCAAATTTTCAATCGTCCAGGGCCTGTTATTTGCATGGTTTATCGCACTATCTGTAAATTTGAATTATGGTTACCCTAGAGTTAAACTGTACATTGTGTTTCAGTAGTATGGTTACTTAGTTAAACTGTGTGTTTCGTTTACAGGTGGTCCTCCCATGCCTATCGTCACACCAGGCACGATGTTTACTCTGGAAAACTCAAAGAAGAAACCTTCACAGTAAGTCACATGCTTTCATCGTGCACAAATCTTAATTACAGACAAAAACATCTGAAAAGAAAGGATTATTATTAATTATAAATGTTTTTCAAATTCTATAGCAACACTCCTATGACATGCATGCATCCTTTTCTAAAACAAAATTAGTTTTAAAAATTTAAATAAAAAGCTAAATAGTTGCCTGCTTTAATTTTTGCAATTAGTGGATCTAACCAGTTTGCTATTTAGTATAAAATGTGTACCAAGTGATGATCTTTTCAAAGGTCATTTCCTTTTAACCATTTTCATTGGCTGTTGGGATGTTTTGGCAAGACAGTTGAAATAGGGGAATATGCAGTTAGTGAGAGATCAGGTGATATGTCATGTATTTTCATTATTCTACCTACAATATTAGTTGTAATCCATGTATCAATGCGTGGTGATTCGTTTACAACCCTATATAGCTGTGTGGCAGTAATGTGAATACATGTTGTAATCCAAGTAAGAATGCTTGGTGATTCGTTTACAACCCTGTATAGCTGTGTGGCAGTAATGGTAATATGAATACATGCTGTATTCCAGACTCAATCACTTTTGTTTACTTAGAGCAAAATGTACCCTTCCTCCCCCTTCCCCAACAAAAATGGTAGCCCATACGCCTATGATTAGTACATGTTTTTGTGTGTTGTGAACTAGTAAACTGTGTTCTACTGTGTTATCAGACAGACAGTGTTAAGAACTAGGGTTTACGATCCATTCATGATGAACTTTTCAGGAATATATAACACCTTGTATGTATATGAACGTATGTAATGCACAACGTCACCTCAGTACCAACTTCATTTCTCAACCAATTTCCACGAAACTTCATTTACAGGAAAAGAGTCATGATTTCTTGAATGAGTTCGCATTTCACCTGTCTGTGTCAGAAGGTCACGATCACCGTTACCAAAAATAGAATTTACAATATTGCTGCTTTAAATACCAACTTCATATCACTTGATTTTCATGAAACTTAACATAGGAATAGGATCGTGGTTTACATTTAGTATGTCTGCATCAAAAGTCAAGGTCACCATTACTAAAAATAGAAATTACTATATCTAACAATTTCTTTTTTATATGATTTTTATGATATATTACTGCATTATTGCAAAACTGAGGGGATATGCATCATTTCTGATAGCTCATTTGACAAAGAGGGCTGTAAGTGGTAATGACAAACATTGCTAGCATTAAGACGGTTTGTTTTATTTCAGGGTGAAGGACATGACCCGCATTGAGTACCAGAAGGAGATGGACCCCGAGAAAGATCTCAGTGTAAAGACGAAACCAGACAAACAAACTAACATCCCAAACACCGAGGTTGCCCCAGAAGTTGTCACTCCACAAGTAGTGGAAATAGATGAAAAATCAGTCACTTCACCCAAACCAGCTGACATGGAGTAAATTCCTAGGCTTTATTTTGTAAACATTCGAAAAGGACACACAGAATTTTATTTTATATTATTCTATGGTATTCTTTAAAAATTAACCCAGGAGACATTGAAAAAATAAATATTCTGTGATATTCCTAAAAATTCAATCCAGGTTCGACCCCCGATACATACCTGAAGTCTTAAAGGTGCAGACCCTTGTTTTAACCTGTAAAACATGGACACCAAGTTTATTAATTTACAAATATGTAACTCATTTGGATAAAGAAAGAATAGTCTGTGATGTTACAATGGGAAATATCCTTCAAAATAAACTAGAACTCAAATCAATAAACCGCTACTTTTGATACGTACGTGTGCGTTTTTAAAAATATAAAAAATGATTTTTTTGGTATTACATACACCAGGATGACTAGAAACACTTCGTTTTTTTTAGAAATGGATAATAGAAAGAATAAAATGTAAGTAATATTTGATTTTAGTGATCATAAACCTCTCTAATAGTGAACAATATGCTGTAGTGCTTAAAAACTAGGCTCTGTCACTTTAAATATTACAGATGTTACACACCAGATAATCGACTCGTTATGTAGTGATACTCTGATGTTTTATTGTAGATATTACGCAGAAGATAAGACTGTAACTCCTCCAGAGCCAGAGGAAGATTACACAAAAGATGAAAGGAAGAAATCTGCATCTAAGAAGGTAGGAACTAGGTGATATAAACCTGGTAACAGCTATAGTGATCGGCCTCGGTGCTGTAGTGGTTAAAAAGGTAGGAACTAGGTGATATAAACCTGGTAACAGCTATAGCGATCGGCATCGGTGCTGTAGTGGTTAAGAAGGTAGGAACTAGGTGATATAACCCTGATAACAGCTATAGCGATCGGCCTCAGTGCCGTAGTGGTTAAGAAGGTAGGAACTAGGTGATATAAACCTGGTAACAGCTATAGCGATCGGCCTCGGTGCCGTAGTGGTTAAGAAGGTAGGAAC
>JAECMU010038699.1:0-11707 GCA_016106625.1 Dracogyra subfuscus
CAATACAAACTTAAACCCAAGCACTGACTAAATTATTAACATTAGGTGCTATATAACACCTGACATGAAGAGAACAGCCTCTGTGACAGGATTTAAGCAAATATAAATGTATACTTCGCCACCGGCAACTTCAATTATCCAGACTCCTTGAGACAGGGAGTAATAGAGGGGAGGCAATTCTCGTCAAAAATATATAACACAGGTATTGTAAACAATGGTCTTGACTTAGCTGAGTAGATGTTTGTTTGTTTGTTTAACGACGCACTCAACACATTAGAATTAGGTTATATCGGCGTTGGACATATGGTTATGTCGAGAAAAAATCCCAGTGGTTAGCTGACGGGGATCGATCCTAGACCGACCGCGCATCAGGCGGGCACTGTACCACTGGGCTATGCTGCCCGCTTAGCTGAGTAGATATGCATCTGTCAGTTTGATATGCCAATGTTACCCTTCCAATATTCCATAATCATACTGTCACGTCTGTTCAGACACCAGCATAATAAAATAAAGAAAAGAGGTACTCCTTTTCATAGAATTAGATTCGTCGACGTGTAACTTAGAGGGGTGCATTGCCTCCCCCCCCCCCTCCCCCCTAGATCCGCATCTAAATTGTATTAACTATCCGTAACAGTAATGGTGCAAAATTAAACCTCTCTATTATATGAAAAATACGGTTTATTCTAGTAGCATATATTGGACGTGCTACGGACCCCGCGCTACAGGGGTCCCGCCGTGTTGTGTACATTTATTTTCCTCAGGTCATTTGTGCTCTTTCCCCGAGGGGGTTGCAATATATATATATCCTGTTATTTGAGCTACAGGCCCCGCGGATGTTTAAAACGACTCTGCGATTACATTCTAGTAAACATGTTTAATCAAAATTGCAAGTAAAGTTAATACAGCAACAACAGCATGCCGAATGAGTAACTAAAGTTAATACAGTAATAACAGCATGTCGAATGAGTAACTAACGTTAATACAGTAATAACAGCATGTCGAATGAGTAACTAACGTTAACACAGTAATAACAGCATGCCGAATGAGTAACTAACGTTAACACAGTAATAACAGCATGTCGAATGAGTAACTAATGTTAACACAGTAATAACAGCATGCCGAATGAATAATTAAAGTTAATACAGTAATAACAACATGCCGAATGAATAACTAATGTTAATACAGTAATAACAGCATGCCGAATGAATAACTAAAGTTAATACAGTAATAACAGCATGCCGAATGAGTAACTAAAGTTAATACAATAATAACAGAATGCCGAATGAGTAACTAAAGTTAATACAGTAATAACAGCATGCCGAATAAGTAACTAAAGTTAATACAGTAATAACAGCATGCGAAACAAGTAACTAAAGTTAATACAGTAATAACAGCATGCCGAATGAGTAACTAAAGTTAATACAGTAATAACAGCATGCCGATTGAGTAACTAAAGTTAATACAGTAATAACTGAATGCCGAATGAGTAACTAAAGTTAATACAGTAATAACAGCATGCCGAATGAGTAACTAAAGTTAATACAGTAATAACAGCATGCCGAATAAGTAACTAAAGTTAATACAGTAATAACAGCATGCGAAACAAGTAACTAAAGTTAATACAGTAATAACAGCATGCCGAATGAGTAACTAAAGTTAATACAGTAATAACTGAATGCCGAATGAGTAACTAAAGTTAATACAGTAGTAACAGCATGCCGAATGAGTAACTAAAGTTAATACAGTAATAACAGCATGCGAAACAAGTAACACAGTAATAACAGCATGCCGAATGAGAAACTAATTTTAATACAGAAATAACAGCATGTCAAATGAATAATGAAAGTTAATACAGTAGTGCGGGTAATGACACAAAGCAAAAAGTGTTTCAGTATTATTGACAATGATTACACTTCTTGTTATATGATTGTCTGAAATATTGCGATCATTGTAAAATTATATTAATTAATTAATTAATGTCGTCGGCTTCAACCTCCGGTCATTTAGTGATTACGATATGGACTCAATTGGAGAGAGAGAGAGAGAGAGAGAGAGAGAGAGAGAGAGAGAGAGAGAGAGAGAGAGAGAGAGAGAGAGAGAGAATCCGCTGCCGCTACCCATTATCGAAAAAAGGCACAGAGTCTTGTTCCGATAGACAAGGGTACACACATACACCTCACCCATGTTATTAAAAAAAACATTCAAGAAACTATATTCAGCAATATTCAATACTTTTGCTTCATAATTGTGAGTAAGCTCAAAGTGTAAAACAATCACACTATATATTGATACCGAGAACGTTGGTGTGGTTGGTCACGTAAGCACTAGGATGGTGACGATGTTAAACAGACAACAGTACGGTAATGTCACGTCCACGTTGCTAATCCCCCGATCTACAAGCCACTACATCCAACAAAAACAATTACAATCACTATTCGTCACGACCCGTCCGAGAGAGAAACAAAGAAAAACAGAATGGATGTTCGGTTAATCATGGATGTCGGAAGATGACAGCAATAGAGGAGGGTGGGGTGTCAGCTATATATCAATATGATTTTCAATTGGTATCATGCAGACTTTGCTTTTTAAGGTGCGCGGGTGCGATCGCGCCCGTACAGCGCACGTAATTTCAGTGAGACGAGTGTGAAACACAGCGCACGTTACATTCAACAAACGGCGCGTGTAAAATAGATGGGTATATTTATCTCCACTGCTTACAAAAATCGACAGTTTTCATAGCTTATTTAGCTGATAGAAAGGTCCTTTTATTAAAACAATATAAATTAAAAACATCGAAGTGGCTTTCATGCAGTCATTAAACTGGTATTTCTTTTTGTTGAACATATCGGGAAATACTGGTTTAATAGACAATGTTGTAGACCTATCAGTCAAAATAAAATCTGAGCTATACTGCCTATTTATTTATTTATTTATTTATTTATTTATTTATTTATTTATTTGGAGAGTGACTTTTCAACACGCCTTAGCATATTGAGTTGTTCGATTTTCCACTCACCTATAATTTTCAAAAAGCAACGACTGGGTATGGGGACAATGCATTATCTCGAGTGTTGGGGGAGCAGTTATAGGGCAATAGGTACAACCTAAATAGATAATTAAGTAACAACAATCATACAGCACGCCTACTAAACACATCACGACCAGGATGCATTGACTAATGACAACCATGCACGTGAAGTACCTTTAATGGTCCAGCACCACTGCACCTACGTCCAATGGGAAACCAGACAAAATAAAACTATCTGCCTAATACGCACTTGGAGTGAAGGAAGGAAGGAAGGAAATGTTTTATTTAACGACGCACTCAATACATTTTATTTACGGTTATTTGGCGTCGGATATATGGTTATGGACCACACAGATATTGAGGAAGAAACCCGCTGTCGGCACTTCATGGGCTACTCTTTCCGATTAGCAGCAAGGGATCTTTTATATGCACCATCTCGCATACAGGATAGTACATACCACGACCTTTGATTTACCAGTCGTGGTGCACTGGCTGGAACAAGAAATAGTCTACTGTATCCACCAACGGGGATCGATCCCAGATCGACGGGGCATCAAGCGAGCGCTTTATCACTGGCCTATGTCCCGCCCCTCGCACCCAGAGGGAGTCGAACTGGTGTTACGGTAACATACCGGCTCACTCTATCCGATCCCAAAAGGTTCCAGCAAGGAGCTTGTTTTCTGTGAACTAAATCAAATCAATTAATTATGTCCGTTTTCAGTTCTGATGAACAATTCCAAATTAGGAATCAAAATTACTTTAAAGAAATTACGCAACATTTTCTAACTGGCTTTAAACCTACTGGACATTTGCAAATTCAATAACACCAAAACCAACCCTCTCTCGCTTTCGTCCCTGGTCGGGCTGCTGGTGCCCCCTTGCACATGCCAGCGAGGGTGAACCTTTCTCCTGCCCACCCCAAACCTTTTCCTGTCCTGGACGGAGAACGTCGACAGGCGTGCGCTACAGCAGCTTGTTCTGAATGTGCACGTTAAACCCTATGACCTGACCTAACATGTTCCTGAATACTATTATGTAAACTGTATTATCGATAATGTAAGTGTGAAAGCCAAAATCGAAGTATCAAAATGGACAATCTGATTAAAATTAGCTCTACTGTGATAGTGGAGCTAATTTTAATTAGATTGCAAAATGGATTATATTTGAAATAAATGGTCGACATAAAATTTACATAATAACAAATGTGAAATAAAAAAGAGGAACATCTGTCAATTGTGATTACTGACATTGCTGTAGAATAGTAAACGAGCTTCCGTTTCGTATCATGTTTATATCCCGAGTGAAATAATGTTCAATTTAGTGAATGATAATGAAAATTATTTCACGAGGGACATAAACATGTTATGAAATGGTAGAGAGTTTAATATCCTATTTAGTGCCCATAATCGATCTTAATTTATATCACTCAATTCATTAGGTTGAGTTCCTGTGAGGTTGTAGTGCGCCTATTGATGACGTCATCGTGTGACATCGAAGTGTTACGTCCCACTTGGCGTTCTAGCGGGACGTATCATTTTGATATCTACCAAGATAGTAATAATAATTAAAATAAACTCTTAACTGAATAGTTAAATAAAACATCTTACATTACAGGATGAGAAGCATCGTTCTTCAATGGATCTGTATCTTCATTTCAATGCCGGCGGGCGGCGTCTCTGGTTGTGGCATGGCAGACGAGGTTTGCGAATTCTGGCTAGTTCTGGAGCACAGAATGACCATGATGAAAGACAATATAGCCGTGTTTCCAGCCAACGGCAACATCTACAGCTACGATGTCACCAACATCTCGGCCGCGGATCCCTTGTCAACGGACGACGTCATCACTGCGGACGGCTGGGAGGAGCAGCGACTGGTGGTGGCGGTGAACGGGTCGGTTCCAGGTCCCCCTATAGAGGTGTACGAAGGCCAGACTGTGATCGTTCACGTAAAGAACCTGATGACGAGTGCCTCCACCTCGGTCCACTGGCACGGCATGCACCAGTCCGGCACGCCCTGGATGGACGGGGTGGGCTTCATAACACAGTGTCCCATCCAGCCAGGACAGTCGTTTACCTACAGGTTCAAGGCCACGCCGAGAGGAACGTTTTGGTACCACTCCCACGTCGGCACCCAGCGTTCTATGGGTCTGTACGGAGCGTTTGTCGTAAGGGAGAAGAAAGCACTGGAGAAGCCGGAGAGGATTATGATACTCAGTGACTGGAACCACGACTGGGACTCGGACCTGACTCACACCCACATGGTGTATGGCACGTATGAACGCAGACACAAACTCAATAACACGGGCTCGTTAGATGGGGCACACTATAGCATGTTCAAATTCCAATCAGGACTCATAAACGGAAAAGGCAGATTTTATGATTCATCTGGAAAACACAACGGAGCCCCTTTGGAAGTGTTCAACGTACAGAAGGGACTGACGTATAGATTTAGGGTAATTTCGGCAGGTAATTTATATCCATTTCGTATATCCATTGACGAACATAACCTAACAATTATTGCATCAGATGGATATGATATACGTGAACAAACAGTAGAATCCTTCATTATTAATCCTGGAGAGAGATTTGATTTCATTATTCACGCCGACAGGGATGTTAGTAATTATTGGATTCGTGCGAAAACTCTCGAAATTAATGTGAATCACACAGCGGAAGCAATCTTGCGTTACGATTCCGCAGCAACTAAAGACCCAACTACCAACCAAAGACAATGCACTGTTTTCGATGAATGCATCGTCATGAATTGTCCATTCACATACTATCCCACGCAGTCCTATACCAGATGTGTTCGTTTTGATCACCTTAAATCCAAGGTTAATGATGACCCAGCGCCGACATACATACCTGGGCAGTTCAAAGAGTATTTCCTTAATTTTGCCTTTCCGGGATATCCTGGTTGGACACCGGGATCCGTTAACGGACATGCCTTTGATTTTCCAACAGTGTCGGCGCTGACTCAACCCCACGAACTGTATTCAAAATGCGGCGAGCCGGACTGCGGATCAAACAAGGTATGTAAGTGTTCTTATGCACTGGATCTCAACCACGGAGATACAATCCAGATGGTCTTCACAAACATGGGCAGCGGGAAAGGATGGTCTCACCCAATACACATGCACGGCCATTCCTTCTATGTAGTGAAGATGGGATACGGCCGTTACAATGAAACCACTGGTAAGCTGGTGGGCGACAATGAAGACATCGATTGCAGAGGGAAGTTTTGTAACGATGCCACGTGGTCGAACAGTTCCTGGAAGGACGGTAACGTCCCTGGGCTAGAGCTGACGAATCCACCAAGAAAAGATACCATCATCGTTCCAACAAGCGGCTACGTCGCGGTGCGAATCAGGGCAGATAACCCAGGAGTGTGGTTCATGCATTGTCACATAGAGTTGCATAACCTGGATGGCATGGCTATGTTAATAAATGAATCTTTTCCAAATCATCCAGCCCCACCACCAGACTTTCCAGAATGCAGAAACTACGAGCCAGAAAAACGCATGTATTCTCGTCAAAATGAACGTATTGATGAGAAGATAGAAAAAGGTCCAAGTAAGTATATGCATTCACCAGAGACAAGGGCGAGACATAGGCCAGTGGTAAAGCGCTCGCTCGATGCGCGCTCGGTTTAGGATCGATGCCCTTTAGTGGGCTATTTCTCGCTCCAGCTAGAGCACCACGACTGATACATCAAAGGCCGTGGCATGTGATATCCTCTCTATGGGATGGTGCATATAAAAGATCCACTACTGCTATTCAAAATGAGTAGCCCATGAAGTGGCGACAGCGTGTTTCCTCCCTCAATATCTGTGTAGTCCTTAACCATATATCCGACGCCCTATAATCGTAAATAAAATATATTGAGTGCGTCGTTAAAGGGACATACCCTAGTTTCAGTTCATGAAAATTAACATTAAGTTTAGTTTAATTTACAAACCTGTAACACATTTTGATAAAGTTACAATTGAGTGAAACATGAGTGTTTGACTTTGAAATGGTGAAATACCCTCTGAAATAGAATAAAACTCGACTACATAACTGTTACTTCTCAGAGGCACGTGCCTTTTTACAAATATGAGAAATGCATTTTGTGATATTAAAAAACATCAGGATTACCAAAAACACTTCGAATGTATGGAAATGGATACTTTAAACAATAAAATTTAAGTAAAGTATGATTTCAGTTGTCAAAAAACGCCTCTAATAGTCAAAAATATGTCTTAATGTTTAAAAACTAGGGTATGTCCCTTTAAATAAAACATTTCCTTCAAAAGAGACTCGTCAAGAGGGGAGAATGTAACACAGAGGTACAACCCTCGCCTGAGGTGCGATGGATCAAAGGATCAGTCGTCCTCGACGAAATCGGGTATTTTCCCCTGTCCCCACCAGTATATCACTACTGTTACATCAAAGGCCGTGGTATATGTTGCCCTGCCTGTGGAGAAAATGCATATAAAAGATCAGTTTCGGCCCGTCCGGTAAGAATAGCCTGTATAGCAAAATGGATCTCTCTCTCTCTCTCTCTCTCTCTCTCTCTCTCTCTCTCTCTCTCTCTCTCTCTCTCTCTCTCTCTCTCTCTCTCTCTCTCTCTCTTTAGTAAAATGTCAAAATAACAATTTATAGATACAAAAATAAATATACTTAGTTTAAAATGTGTTAAGGTGTCGTTAAACGTTTGACAAACATTGATCATGAGTTTCTGGAGCTAAATGTTTATTTCCTTTCTTTCAGAAACCATAGAGCTGAAGATATTTTGGGTCGTCGTGGGCTGTCTTTTCGCCCTTGTTATCTTGGAGTTAGTTATTATTGCATGCATTTACGTTACCAACAAGAAGAAGTCGTCCGATAAGTACGAAATGCAGGAAGTTCACAAAAACAAAGCGTTTCACATGTAGTGCAAGGCGTCACTAGTAAAGGTGTGGTCTCCCGCGTTGACTTTGTGTGACGACTGAATTGTACTGCGAGAAGGTATACAAAAAATTTAATACTATTATAATTTTGGTGTGGTCACTATAATTCGTCGTGACCTTACACAACCGTTGAGGAGAACATCGAACGAGATTAGTGGGATGTGCGGCAGATTGATTTTAAAATAACTGACTGGTGATGACCTGAACGCCATTGCCACACCGGCCAATGAAATTATCACGACTACAATTGATAGCTCTGTGAATTGTTTGTTAACTTGAAAGTGGAGGTTACTGTTACAGATCTTTAAATTTTCTTTTAAAGCTCATTTACAATAGAGATAGAGGATGTGTAAAAATTAGAATACTACACTCTTGTTAATTAGATAGCAGTTATCTTACAACTCGTCGTTTACAAACGTATCCAATTCGCATTCTCCTCTCAGCTACGTGTTGAAACAACTCGTTGTAAAGACCCGTCTACACGAACACACATAAACATATTATACCCATATTATTGCTGGAAAAGTCAGAACAAATGTATCGATTCCTTGACGACTGTATATCTTTCTATCTCTGTAATTGTATCCACGGGTTTTGCAAGTTGCTGATGTTTGTGCAGAAAATAGAAAATGTATAATGAAATTGGAAGGACTGTGAAATTGGAAGGACTATAGGTTAGGCGTATGGCTATGACACGTATCTATACATACCAGTGCATTTTCCCCCCTCCCCCCTCCACCCCCCCCCTCCCGGCCACCCCCCCACCCCCCGGTACATTCCCCCGGACATTTTTTCCCCCCTGGTATTTTCGTATTTTCCCCCTAGGTTATTTCCCCCCAGTCATTTCTCCCCTATTATAAAGAATTACTAATACTATTAGTGACCCAAATGTCCCTGCGATAGACTTTTTTGCGGATTAAAAACAAAATCGTACAAATTTTAAAATTCACGTGACTTTTGAATCTTATGATTAAAAATCATTTCAAATATGAAGTTTAAATTAAATTGGTCCAGAAATATCAAAATCGGTTTCAGAAAATTGTATAGAATAGGAAATTGCAACAAAAGATTTATAGATATTTTTGAAGCCGATTTGGGTTCTTTTTAATTTGTAGACCGATTGTATTTAAGTGACACCTGGATTTTTTTAAGTTTAAGCACGTGTTGGCATATATCTATCTCTGTATTCTGGCAATGTAAAGGCAAGGGTTTTGTTCATAAAAATCAATACATTTCAATACGTCTTCGTACGACCAAGCTTTGTTCCTCGTCTGTGGAGACTGCTATTTTAGATATCGTGTGATGTATTTACTGTTTGGTTGGCTATAAGTAGGTATAAGCTGGAGCATTTATCCAAAAGATGAAGAATGCAGCTAAATCGTAAAACATTTTACATGTCATGGGCATAGATTTGTTGCGAAATAAGTCGGGATATATGTTCCTCTTTCCCGCTTGTCCAACCATATTTTTCGAATACATATGTATGTGTGTGTGTGTGTGTGTGTGTGTGTGTGTGTGGGTGGGTGTGTGTGTGTGGGTGTGTGTGTGTGTGTGTTTCTGAACTTTTCGCCTGGCCCGTAGGATTCGGACACAAACATATACGGGGTTTTGTTGGGGGGGGGGGGAGCGGTGTCCGACTCTATATAAATAAAGATAAATATATGGCATGTGTCCCTCCACCAGAGGCTGTTAACCCTTTACTACAGATTACACTCTACCCCACCCCACCATCACACACACACACACCCCTCCTGATATAATTTTTAAGGGCCTGGTAATTCAGGAATCAGATTTGATTATTGGAATCAGTACATTTAAGCATCCATTATGTGAATATCATGTTCGCTATACTCAGGGAAAAAACCCAGATATATTATCGTGTGAATTTATCTTTGTTTATGGTATATTTGGATATGATTAGAGATTTGGTTTTTAACTAAATTCTGAGAAGAACCACAATCGCAAGCGAAATAAAGGCATTGTCAATAAAGAGTTGTCTACCTTTTATTCTTAAAACGCAGTCGAGTTATAGACCCTTAAGCTCCGATCACACTGACAAGGATCGTCTAGCCGAATCCAGGACGGATGAAAACTTCACGGATGATCCCGGAAAGTGGTTAATCCATAGTCCCCTAAGGATGCACCACGGTTTAACTACGGTTTTCGATGGATAAACCAAGGATTATTAAGGATAGGGGTTAGTTGACAACGGGGAGCGTTACGGGTCGCTGCGAATCGCTAAGGATCGGTACAGTTTAGTGCGGACAACAACGGATTGTCACGAATGATGCCGGATCGTATCTAACCCGGCGTCCTGATCATTGACAGTGTGACTGGGTCTTAAAAGAAAGGAAGAAAGAAATGTTTAACGACGCACTCAACACATTTTATTTACGGTTATATGGCGTCAGACATATGGTTAAGGACCACACAGATATTTTGAAAGGAAACCCGCTGTCGCCACTTCATGGCGAGTTATAGACCCTTAAGCTCCGGTCACACTGACAAGGATCGTCTGGCCGGATCCAGGACGGATTCAGGACGGATGAAAACTTCACGGATGAATCCGGGAAGTGGTCTATCAATAGTCCCCTACTTTCCGATTAGCAGCAAGGGATCTTTTATATGCACCATCCCACAGACAGGATAGCACATACCACGGCCTTTGATATACCAGTCGTGGTGCACTGGCTGTGACGAGAAATAGACCAATGGGCCCAACGACCGCGCATCGAGCGAGTGTTGTACCACTGAGCTACGTCCCGCCCCAGGTTGGTAATTACTACGATTAAGTATGGATAAGTACGGTTTAAGTACGGTTTATTACGGATTAGAACGTGTTATTACGTTCTTCTACGGGTCATTAAGCATGTACTATGGTTGTTCGATCCGTGATAAATGTTTGTACATGTTCCAATTGTTCAAGGACATGCAAATAATGCTACGATTGATCAGGAATTTAACACAGACAGCCAGGGACCTCTTCGGACTACAACGGATTATCACGAATGATGCCGAATCGTATCCGTGGCTAGCCCGATGTCGTAATCCTTGACAGTGTGACCAGGGCTTTAGTTAGGTTTCTTGGACTGGCTTGAAAAAATATTTTCAGCGGGTTGGTGCGCCCCCCGGGATGTATAAATAATTATCAGACTTCACAACTGAGGGTTTTGTTTTGTTTTGTTTTTTAACGACGCACTCAACACATTATAAGTACGGTTATATCGGCGTCGGACATATGGTTATGTCGAGAAAAAACCCCAGTGGTTAGCTGACGGAGATCGATCCTAGACCGACCGCGCATCAGGCGGGCACTGTACCACTGGGCTATGCTGCCCGCTCACAACTGAGGGATGCAACATATTTATGAATAATGAGGGAATACTTACTTGTTAAAGCATTTACAAACAATAATAATTAGACATTTGTAGGCTACATGCAATATTTCAAATTGGACCTTAATCTGGGATATGCACCAGACACGCGTGCACACAAACACACACGCACAAACAAACATACATACAAAAACAAAAAAAACAAAAACAAAAACCACATGCACACAAACATAAATACACATAACATGTGTTGTCCTGTCAAGACGCGCAGTGAACGATTTTTTTGTTTTTCGACGCACTCAACACATTTTAAAAACGGTTATATCGGCGTCGGACATATGGTTATGTCGAGAAAAAACCCAGTGGTTAGCTGACGGGGATCGATCCTAAACCGACCGCGCATCAGGCGGGCAC
>JAECMU010038704.1:0-13951 GCA_016106625.1 Dracogyra subfuscus
CAATTAGCAACTTGACAATAAACAATTAAAAGGACTGATCGCAAGCTTAGGTATGGAGTTAACTACAGTAAACACATTGATTGTGTTGTAATTATGGTTAACATTAGCGGAGTTCGGGTTTGGGTTAGATGTCTTTATTAAGTTACGAGTGTGTTTTAAGGTCTTAAATGTGATCCTTCACAAACATGTCCCATGATTTGCTTCAAAGATTGACACAAATAACAGGGAATTTAGTTTGCTGCCTTCGTATTGTGTGAATGTGTTGGGGTTTTTAAAACGTTTGTTTAGTGAAATAAAGAGTAAGCAAAAGTATATTTTCATGTCAATTTTCAACATGACGGAACGTCCAGCTAAACGTCACCGTGTTGAACTCTCGCTCGATGATAAACTGAAAATTTAATTAAAAGTTTCGAAAGCGTACCTAAACCAACATTAAGATCTTTGAGTGAAAAGTTTAATATTGGCAAATCAACAGTTGGAGATATCATTAAAAAAACGAGAGGTTTATAAGGCAGAGTTTGAAAATAATATTAGCGGGAATAAATGGCAGTTTAATAACGCATGTAAATTTGATAAGCTCAATGAACTGGTATTCTTGTTGTTCTTGTTTTAAAACACTTTAACTAACACTTACCCTATTTTATGGAAAACGGAAGGTATTTTCGTCCAGGCAGACCCCTGAAAACCGGACACCTCTGAAAACCGGACATTTTACTTGGTCCCATGGATGTCCGGTATTGAGGGGTTTCACTGTATATATATATATATATATATATATATATATATACGGTATATGAATTAACCTAAATATGTTAGACTATGTAACATTTATCACGCGGATGATATATAGCTATAAGTGCATGAATAACTAGAATATTGTATTTCCTCTTCTTTTATTTCAGGCAACAAGGTGATATTATTCTAGAGAAAATCTCTCAACTGACAGAAAAACTGAATTCTTTCGAGGAGGAATCTCGACAGGACTCAAAACTACTCTCTGACCTTGTTGAGAATCAAAATAAAAAAACAAAGGCTGAAGAACCTTCAAGCAAATCTGTGAGTTTTTAAATTAAAATTTCTTAACACAGCCTATCTTATTTTATTGATTATTTTACCATCAACTGGTGAAAAAAGACCTGTCATCTTTGTCAGTCAATTTATTTTGATAAGCATTTCACAAATGATCAAGATTTAATTCTTTTTATTGTTATTACAAATATTCATATTTCTACTTAAAAAGTTTGATGACATTGTCATGTCAATTACAATGTTTTGGAATTCTGGTTGGAATTATGTGGGGGGTTTTAATTTTCATTATTATTCTTTACTTATAGCAGTTACAAGAGGAAGCAAAAAGTATCCCAAAGAAGCCTGAACAGCCTCCTTTATCAAGAACTGAATCACTTCTTCAACAACTCATAAGTATGTTTCAGTCTTCTAAGACACAGCAGAAACATTATAGTACCTCTTCAGATGTTAATGAAAACTGGCAAGCAGATCAGTATACTCCAGTAAAAAGAATACAAACTAATATTCAGAGCCCAAACATGCCTACATATGAACAAATGCCACTAAGATCGACAGAAGTTGTTAATGAAACTACCAGGATGGCATTGGTTGGCAGTACAATACAAGACTCATCACAGAGTTTGCATTTTGAATCTGCACAAAGAAAGAATGCTTACTTGAAAGATTTTGACATCTCTCAACGGCTGCAGTCATTTACTTCTAATCCAGATCTGTCATCCACACAAAACCATCTTCATGATACAGAGAAACGGGCACATGATACAATTTTTTGTCAAATAGAAGGAAACAGTAATGAGAATTGTCACATACAGCAAAACAAAATGTCCCACATTATCAGCAGAAATGATTGTCACCTACTAAAAAATAGTGACAACTCAAACATAAATAATGTGAATGCATCTACTCGTTTGTATTCAGACATGTATAATCAGAACAGAGGTACTACACTTAAAAAAGGTGACAGTTCCACGAATAATATGTTGAGCTGTCACTCAGTAAGTGGTGATGACATACAAAGCTTACTTAATACAAAAGATAAACATTTAACTAGTAGGAGTAAGGTTTGCCAAGATGGAATGCATAATCCAAATGTGTTCAGCAGCATTCATCCTGCTAAACATACTGAATCATGCAAGTGTGATGGAAATGACATACATTTTCACAATAGTAACGAAATGTGTTGTGTTAGAAACACGATTTTATGTCAGAATGTGAATGAAAATAATGCAAATGGCAACAGAAGTGATATATGCACAAACCACACCTGTTGCAAACTGGGTGCAAATCATAACTTTTACGAAGCTGATGACATTCCTTGCAACCTTTCTGTTAACATGAACAAGATGTCCACAAATCATATTGGTGAAGTAGAATGTCGGGCTTATCCAACAGAAAAAGAAAAAAATGCTGATCATTCTCAAAATTGGGTACAGTACGGACAATCTCAATGTGAATTTCAAAACATGGACCAGGGGAGCAATAACAAGAATTGGGTACACTATGAACCTTCTAACTGTAAAGCTCAAAACAAGGACATGAGAAACATAGATATAGGGAGCAATAACCAGAATCGAATACAGTATGAACATTCAACATATCAAGCTCAAAACAAGGATATGAGAAGCAATATCCAGAATGGACATTCTGAACATGAAGCTCAAAATGTGGACATGAGAAGCAATAACCAGAATTGGGTACACTGTGAACCTTCGAACTGTCAAGCTCAAAACATAGACATAGGGAGCAATAACCAGAATCGAATACAGTATGAACATTCAACATATCAAGCTCAAAACAAGGATATGAGAAGCAGTATCCAGAATGGACATTCTGAACGTGAAGCTCAAAGTGTGGACACGAGAAGCTATAACCAGAATTGGGTACACTATGAACCTTTGAACTGTCAAGCTCAAAACATAGACATAGGGAGCAATAACCAGAATCAAATACAGTATGAACATTCAACATATCGAGCTCAAAACAAGGACATGAGAAGCAATATCCATAATGGACATTCTGAACGTGAAGCTCAAAATGTGGACACGAGAAGCAATAACCAGAATCAGTTACAGAATAGACATTCTAAACATACTCGAAACATGGACATTGGGAGCAGTAACCAGTGTTCAACCTGTCAGACTGGACTTGCCATTCAACAAGCTGCAACCAACCATGCTGGACAGATAACTTCAAAGAACAGTAGCTACTCTGAAGGCAAAATTAATCAAACAGAACAATGTAAAAATACACCACAGAGTTCAGTTAACATGTTTCATTTGTGTAATGACAATGACTGTCAATGTAAACCCTCTACCCTCAAAAGGACAATTGTTCCAACAAATACTGCAGAAGCATTCCACAATGACAGTGTTTCTAATATACCCGTACAAAGAGTTGAATCAAATTCTGCATCAAAAGAAAAAGGAAATGAAGATGAATTGACTGATAAATCGGTGAGTGTAATTGAATTCTCCAATGATGTCAATTCAGATTCTACAATTTTTTGCTCCATAAACTATAATGGCAGTTCTGCAGATTCATCAAATAAAATGTTGGCCAGTTTTAAGAAAACTAAAAGTTTCACCCCACAAACAAGATCGGACTATAAAAAAGTTAGATGTAATAGTAACAACACGTCACATACAAATTGTGTAAATCAAAGAATAGATGTCACCACAAACAAAGATAAGATTCAATCTGAACAAGAGAGTACCCCGGATCAAAAACAAAGAAACCATCTTAAAGAAACAAGTTTATACAATTCTGAGAGTCTTAACACACACCATATCATGTCCGACAAATTTGTAAAACCCATTGCGGCACCTTTAAGAAGAAAAATTTGTACACCATCCAGCTGTGGTTCTGGAACAAGCACTGAAGGTAGAAGAAACAATGTTCGGTTATTTTCAAAAAAGTCCACAGTGGGCATCCAAGAAAAACCTATTGCAGTATATGAAGTTGGAAGAAGACGTGCCATAGATTCCCCATTTATACAAAAGCAACATTCTGTCAAACCTGTAGCATCTCCTGCAACATCAGAGTTTGATTTTGGTTTACTGACATCTGCTAAAAGAAATCTGTGGAAGTCTGACAAACTCAGCAGATCATGCACTCCAGTTCTTCAAAACCTTTCCGTGAACAAGTTTAGGAGTTTTACAGATGCTAGACATATCAGAAAACCAACAGTTAATCCAGCATACTCCCGACCAGTGTCTGAAATGTGTCTAAAACTTTCAGACAGTGAATCATTTTCTTCAGATGAAAGTGATGAAGGAAGTCAAACGAGCACTGGTGGGTATATATATATTTTTTTATATAGAGTCAGGGGTGAACAAATTGGTTGTCCATGTGTCCAGGACATCCAAAATATGTTGCGGGCAACCATTCTTTGTCAAACAGTTGCCTGATGGGCAACCAAGAAAATCATAAAATAAAAAAGATAAAAATAAAAACTTCACGACATTCGGACAATCACGGGCAGTTCGAAAGTATTGGCACTGACAACTTGACTGATAGGCAATATAAATATCCACCTTGCGGCTGCCATCCACTCAGTGTATACTGTGCATGATTTTAGCAGGAGGCGTTTTTCAAAAAGCCATATGCCAGATATTTCGTCCCCGAACTAGCTGGTTCCTACCAATTCCAGCTACATATTTCCTATTCACCCTAAAAACCTTACATACGCATCCCAATACCGATGACTTGTGTTTACTGAGTGTGAATGTTTTTGACACCATCTGGCAAGCTTTAGTCTAATTAATAATGAAATATTTCTTAAATGTTTTCATTATTAACTTTACTTAAAAACTTTTTTTTTCATTTTGTAAAATATGTTTCTCATGTTTTAAGTTCTTCGTATTTTCATGAATTGAAACTGTATTTTTGTTAAATGGTTTCTCACTTTAAGCAATTCCTGCACCATTTTGTGTTATTGAATGGTGGGGGTTGTTTGTTAAGAATTATGTATCCTTTTAAAAATATTACTCATGTTTAATTGTTCGATCTACACAGAGGTCAAGCAGTCGTTAAAACATTGCACTGAATAATGTTGGCTAAAGTACGTCACAATCTTTGGGAATGGATGATGCAGCCATTAAAAGAAGTATTACATAATTTTACAGTTTGTTTGCACCCTTTTTTTTTGAGGGAGTGAAGTATAAGTGTGCATGCATGTTTGTGCGTGAGTGTGCATGTTTTCCCCAGCATTACATAATGTTGTAATAGGGAGGGGATATTAAAGCCCAATTTGTGTTTGTCAGGTAATTGTTAAACTACCCCTTCCCAATTGATTAGCTAGTAACTACCAACAGGACCAGTTTGCCACAAGCATCTAAAGATAACTACCGTAAATGAAGATAGCTTGTGACGGCCCTCCACAAAACATGTGATAGGCCACAAACTACACCAACAACCATCCAGTTCGTCAAAGTATTACAGGGTTCTTACACTTGTAAAAACATGAAATTCAAGGACATTTCCAGGACGTTTTCTTATTTTTCCAGGACATGAAATGTTCAATCAATGAATGTTTTAGAAGAAATTGTTGTCTAAATGTAGACAGGTTATGAGAACAACAAAAGTAAAGTTGAGGAAAAATAAACCACCAAATTTTTGGCCTAAATTTCCAGGACACAATAAAATTTACTGCTTTTTCCAGGACATTCCAGGCCTGGATTCTAAAATCACAAAATTCCAGGACATTCCAGGATTTCCAGGACGTGTAAGAACCCTGTATTATGACTGTGACAGCCCAAGATAATGATAATAACAATAATTTTTAAAAAATCTGTTTAATTTTAATGACGGTTCACAAGTATATTCATAAAACTTTTATGAAATATGTGGACAACTAAGAGATGATGTTGAGCAACCAAACTTCAGCTACTGGTTGCCCGGTGTGAGCAACCATCACAATTTCACACTTGTTTTAACAAAAGAGAATATTAACATATTTTAGACAATTCTTTTGTAAAATTCTTTAAAAAAAATTAATATACTTTCATGTGTATTCTTCTTCTTCTTATTATTATTATTATATTACAGTGACAGTTAGCTACAGTTATCACATAACCAGTTAATTTGATAGGGATTATTAAATAGCCAACACAGGGTTATGTTAAAACAATAATAGCAGATTCTTACTTCTTGTTTTGTTGGATTTTCTTTTATTTTCGTTTTGATTAAATTAATCTTTTTTAGTAATGTTGGTAAATAAAAGATTAGCCTTTTATAATATTTTGTTATTTTTAGCCGACAGCGAAATGAATTCAGAGTGTACTTCTAAAACACTACAATCTAAAGAGAGGAAAAACCTTCTTTGCCCAGGTACTACTTCAATTGTTTTAATTTAATGTTGTTTTTTCTGTACCAAAATGATTAGATAATGAATATATAACACCATTCTTTTTTTATTTTCCAATAATGTGGATACATGTATGGATGTTTTTGCTTTTAGCCCCCTACTGGTCCATCTCCATTCTTCTGACTGTCCCACATATAGTTCGTGGATGGTGATTTTCATAATGCCTTGTGATATTGAGCTGGAACCACTTGTTCAAATCATTAACCTTTAGACTAAACTTTTAAAAGTTACGTTCAAGCCAAAATTTTAAAACAAACTGAAAAATACTGTTTATATTAAACTTTCACATGTTAAAATACACTAAAACTATATCTAATTACTTCCATTTAGGATGCAATTCATCAGAGCAGATAGGTGGATCCATTCTGAACAGTCGGACTTTCAACATCGCTTTGGAAACCAGCACTAATACATGTTTAAGTCATCGAAACATAAGAAGACTAGAACGAAATTTCATTCAGAAAACAAAAGAATCAAGATATGCGGCATTGACAGCTAGCCAGAAAAGAAGACCATTGCGAGCCAACATTAAGGAATGGATTGGCAAACAAGAAATTAATGTGCATCAACAAAAGAAAACCCAAAATGTGTACGACTTCCCAGGATCCAGTAGCGACTCTGAACCAAGTTCAAAGGTAGTAAAATTATGGTTATAAAATTTGTATCTAATAACTGATGTTAAAGTAGTTATGTAACATAAAATTCTGAGCCAACCCAATTAATTTGATAATCTGAAATAGTTTTAATATAAGATATAATGTTTGTTTGTTTGTTTGTTTAACGACGCACTCAACACATTATAATTACGGTTATATCGGCGTCGGACATATGGTTATGTCGAGAAAAAACCCAGTGGTTAGCTGACGGGGATCGATCCTAGACCGACCGCGCATCAGGCGGGCACTGTACCACTGGGCTATGCTGCCCGCTAAGATATAATGTATGACTGGGGAGACATTATTAGTCCCGAGATAGTTTGGAGTCAAAAGCAGAGATATAGGCATTACTTTTCCAGTGGCATGCAACTTTTATTTCTTTTTAGCTCTGTTTCTCACAAACTAATTCCTAGACTAATGTACCTATACAGATGGGGATCCAAAATTTCGTGATAGTTATATATTATTATTTTTTTTTTTTTTATTTTTTTTTTTTTTTACAATAACCATCCAAACCACCCCGAAAGTTCCTTTGTCATTCCACCTCATGTCACTGCCCCACCACTGCTACATAATTATGTTAATCTCAATACAGTTTAAAACATTCTTTTTATTTTTTAGTTTTTCATTAAGATACTTCAGCATTTATCTTGCCATTATTTGGCTATTTCTCACAAACGGCAAGGCCTGTACATTTATAAAGAGCTGAACGCATTAAACTGTTTTTTAAATTTAATTAAAAATTAAAATAAGATTAATTAAATTAAAGTTTTAGTTTCGTATCGATATCAAGGAGAGATGTAGGAATTATTATTTCGACAACAGAAAATATGTTTATGAATGCAGTTATGAATGACATTGAATTTAAGTTTATGGTAGGCGAGACATTGAATTTCATGGAATTCTTATTCTTTTAGGAATATACTGGCTAGATATAATTTCATGATTATGTGACTATCCCAATGAATTATAAATCATTTTAAAATTTACTCTTGGAAATAAGCATTCTGAGAGTACTGCTAAAGCAAAACATGCTTCCTGCTGGGCCCCACCCCAAAACTGTTGTCAAGTTCAAGGGCCATAACTCCAAATCTCCATGAAAGTCGACCTTGATCTGTACCATAAAGCTAAACACAAATTTTCAATTCAATATTTCGAGGCAATTGCAGAAAAAAAGTCCTGAAAACTATTATGTTGGACAGATGGACAGACAAAAAACCTTTAGACCCTTCCATTCAAACTGGCAGGGAAATAATAAAGATCATAACTGTGTATGGTTAAAATAAATCTGCAATATTTGGTTCAACTGGATAAAAGACACAGCTTGTTGAATGTTGAAGCTATCTTTTCAACCTTTTACTATATTAGTTTTAATCGAAGTGGAATGTATTTTTAACCTGTTATAAGATAGTGAGAGCCATTGATGGAAACTTCTAAGAAGGGAGGATAAAACATGCACAAACGATGTTATTTCAAGCCAAGGTGAGTGACAGCATATATACATTCTCTTTTTCTAGTTATATTTGCAACATCCATTTTTACAGTGGCTATAGCTATTTTTTATTATATCATCAAAAGTTTAATTCAAATTATAAATTATTCTACTGTACTTACCCTTGTATTGTAACCACAACTTGCCGGATTATTTTTAAGCAGCAATATGTTCATCTTTTCATAGTATATTGAATACACAAACATATTATAGAGTACTCAGTAGTTTATTAAAGTGTAAACTAAACTATCGTATGCTATTGACTTATTGATTTTTATGTGCACATTATATGTAAAACTCATGCACTTCATCTGCGAAACAGTCCAAGGCTGTACCCAATAGTGGAAATGGCTGCAGTCACACAATACCCCCTCCCCCTTCCAAAGTGCCCTTTTTAGGTTTTAGAAGATCCATTATTACGGTTTAAGAATTCCATTTTCACACCTACCCCATCTCCCTTGTTTTAGGCTAAATACATTGTATGGACCTGCTGGTCTTAAAAGATTGATAAAACAAAGTCTAAGTTTATATTTCATTATTTTAATATCGGTAAAAAACCTAGAATAAACATGAATAATTTGAATAAACACACAAATGTTTTACCATTTTTGGCACTGAATGAATACACACTGCTGTACAAAACAAATTACATTTGACATATAATATATATATATATATATATATTACTAGCAACATACAATTGTCAGAGGTAGAGTGCTTTGATATACCTACTTGGGTTTTCCTTGCACCAACCAGTGCTCCACAACTACTAAATCAAACATGCAATTTTCTGTTGAAAACTGCATATAATATACCTTTTATTACTAATTGATAAGAGTAACCTATTTGGCAGTAGTTGGTCTTAATCTAGACTCTGTGTTACAATGATTGTTGGGACACCCAATAGCTAGGGATGTGCAGTACTATTAGTTTACCATGCTGGTTCTGCAGGTATGAACACAGCATTTTATTCCAAATCCTTTTTTTTTTTTACTGCAGTATTTTCATGTATCTCCATAAACCCATGGACATCAGTTAAATTTATGTCTGATAAATCCTGATACTGTTCTGTTGCTATCAAGTTTGAATGTGACAAATTATTCCACTTCTAAATGGAGAAAATATGCACAAATAAACCTGTTACCATTTTGTATATCTTTGGTGCCTAAAGTGACATATCTAGTAATTGTTCACTGCAGGTATAGGCTTTCTGGTCATACCCAGCCCTACTAATAGCTACTGAACTAAATAAGTAACTATATAAACATGTTTATCATACAACTTATCCATAATATCCATGTCATAATAACATTTCATATTTACCATTATTAATAATTAACTCTGTTAATAATGTTTTGCTGTCAATGGGTCATTTGTTTACAGCCAATAAGACTTGTATACCTGAGCGTAATGTTTAAAATTAAAATGTTATATCATAAATGTTATAGGATAAACAGAATTCACCATTTTTAAATATCAACCTTGTTTAAGTTAATTGGTATTTGTCTATGCAGAGCCTCAAAAAATACCAACTGACATAGACTTGGTTGATATTTTCCATATTAAAAAATACTTGTGATGAATCGTCCATTTATTGTTCAAAATAAGCAGTGGATGATCAAGTACAGCCCTCGGAAGTCTTGGCGGCTATCAACAATTCCGCCACAAAACTTACTGTAAAACTGATTTGCAATTTGTTTTTAAAGCTGTCATAAAATTGAGGAGAAAAACAAATCTCTACTCCATTCTAATAGGCCAAGTTTTTCAAAATGTTGCCGTTCAGCATAATTTGGTTTAGTCCAGCTGAAAAATGCTTGCTAGATTGGTATATGCACTTCACATTAAATCAAATGATCACCATAAGAATAAGTCATATAGTTTGCTCATATTAGTGTCTAGCCATAGTGTTGGGTTCAGGGCTGGCCATGGTTTTGTGTTGTTTCGTTCCATACGTATTTATATGTTACTTCCAATATTCCCTACTTATTGTGAACAGTATATGTATGTATGTATGTATGTATGTATCTATCTATCTATCTATATATATAGAGAGATTATATAACATAACCAATGAACATGTATATATATATATATATATATTCACAGTAAAACAAACATTTTAAATGTTCATATCCAACAACATAATGTTAATTTAATGAAGGATCCTGCAGGTCACGACTAGTCATGGATGTCTTCATCAGCGATAGCTTCTCCTCTTCTATTAACAATCGCCTCTCCTCTATTGCCAGCCTACTTCTCTCAATACACAATCTGGTTTTTTCCACATCAAGAAGCTGCTTTAAAACGGCCAGTTTCCGAGTTTCCACACCCACTCGGCTGACAATGTTAACAGTGCTCTGAAGGACCGACTCCTCTTTCACTGCTGTCCAAATGAGAAAGTAAATTAATATTAGAGACGACTTTCAAAGAAGCAAATTCATTAACTACAATTATTTACTTTTTAAAATATACCTAGAAACTTAAAGATGCTGACCTTAGTTTTCAAAGTACATTCCTGTTTTGTTTAACATAAAATGTATTTGGACTAGACCCACCTGGATGACTAAAAACATGTTGGACTTGCCAAAACTCATAATTTAAGCAAAACATTGTAAACAAGTTAATAGGCAGAATTCTGTTATAACCTAAACTATTTTACACTGTGTAATAATGAAGGTCAGTGGTTTTAATATTAAATTGTTGAGTAGTAAAACAAGTATGGTAATAAAAAATTGAACTAAAGAATGTCACAATCTTGGGGAACAATGAAGAACAATGATTATACAGGAAGACATTCTTGTGTTCTTATTCTTCAAGTTTTGATTTATATTTTGAGACATACACTTTTAAATATATTTTTCAAACTTTTTTTTTTACCAGGTTGGGTTAGAGGTCTTGGTATGAATTGTGCCACACTACTCTCTGGCTCTGAGACATCTCTGGGAAAGTTGGGGCTTACTGGCCCATCAGCTCCACTACATCCTGTTTCATCTATCATTGTGCTGCATTCTGAAAGAGTTAAATAAAATTAGTACAGAACTTTACTCTAAATTAAATTTTTCAAATATTATTTCTGTACCGTGTATTAGCAGACTCCTTGTATAAGCTGACCTCTTAGTTTTATCCCAAATATCAGGTACAAAATCATCGGCCTTGTGTACAAGCCAAAGTCATCTTTTGTTCACAAATAGACTTGTACTTTTCTGTTTCATTATATTTTCTTCCCCTTTAATTATTACAGACAAGTTAATCGTTATAGTAATGCTAAAGTCTTCCATGCCGTGCAAAGGTAATTTAGCACTGATAAATCGTAACAAAAAACAAAACAATTCAAGCTGTAACAACATATCACTGCTTATAAGTAATTTAATTATTCACTGGACAGCAAATAAGAAACTCATTAAGGCATGTTTAATCCCTGTTTTCCCCAAATCAGAAAGAAACGACTCTGTGGTCCATGGCTGTTGTTTACACAAAATTGTGTGATCCAATCAAATAAGAGCTTACAAAATTATATAGACAGAGGTGTCGAACAAAGATGGCGGAATACATTTTTACATTTGAAATGAAAATAAAATAAGTAATTTTTACTATTATTCAGCGAATTAGTAATGAATTAAAGAACAAAAAACTATATAATACTGCATGATGGGGTGTTTTATTTATACAGTGCACAAATTATTGTTACATAAGCTGTGAAAGGCTGTAAGGGTCTGATAAAAAAATTTAAGTTGGGGTCCGGAGTATTTTCGATTGGAATTTTATGAACCAATTTGTTGCCTCCGTGTAAGCCGATTCTCTTCTTTTGTAAAGTATTTCTAGACTTCAAAAGTAGGCTAATACACAGAAATATACAGTATGTTTACATGTGGGTTAACGTTTTCAAATCTGTATCTGGATCATGAAAAATTATATGTTGTGAGAATGCCGTTATACATCCTGAAGTTAGAAATGTTACTAGAAATGCAGATAATAAGATATTAATGTGAATGGGTGAGAAAGTATGTTTACACATAAAAATAAAATTGCATATTCCAAATGTCAGTGCTGGATCCAGATGTCATTCTAGCCCATTTCTAAATTTTTTTTTTAAAAACCCACCAATAAACAAACAAACAAACACATTATGTTTAATTAATTACTACCTCTTTAAATTATTGCTTAGTGGTAAACAAACACTTCTTAAAAATTTAAGAGATACTCTAACTACTAAGAACATACTTTACCATCAGACATATCAGTTTCTATCTCGCCATCTGTTTCAATCTGACAAATTGGGATTAGTGATAGCACCTGTAATACCAATTTTATAGTTGCATATATACAAACACATTTATCACTAAAAGTTTAGTAAATAAGAATTCTTTCAAAACTGAATTTTGAAAGGTTCAGGAGCAACATTCATAAACAAGTTTAACTACATTAAAGTCTAGTATCACATTTGCACATATATTGATGTGAACAGCACCTTATTCTCAGTCATAAACAAACTGGATATAAATTATCAACAATCTATTATTTATCTAGTGCAATTTATTAAAATTAATATAATTGTTTTCAGTTCATTAAATGTAATATTCTAAGTGTGTCAAATTACTAAAATAATTTTCTCTAGTACTTGGATGTTATAAATAAGAATTCTTCAGAATTAAATGTCTCACCTTTTGGTAACTGATTTTTTTGTGGATTACACCTAAGAGCATTCACAGATGTTCATCTCAATACATTAAAAAATAATACTAATAGTAACAAAAATAATAATAACATTTTGTGATGTAAGATCCATGAATAATCCAGTTTATTAAAAAAATATATATACTGTAGATCCTAAAATTAATGCGATCATAATATTAATGCGAAAAATGCGAGGCCATGCTATTCGCATTATTAATATGACACATTTATTTCTATGTTTTGTCTGTATTAAAACAAAACAATAAAAATTTAAAATACCGATACATTTAATAAAACAAAACAAACAACATTTAAAATACCAATACGTTTATATAACACAACACAAATGGATTACAAATCATCGTAGGCACGACAGTTTAATTACACTGACTATGGGTAACAAGAGCCCGTCGATCTCGTCCTAAACAAAAGTATAAACACAACTGGAGCGGTTCAAGATTGTATACTTGTCTACTATACCAGCAAGCTGCCAGCCACGTGTAATGATTGCTTTGTCTTTGGCCACCTTGTCAAAAGCCGACACGATCCATCACGCATGAATAGGCTTCAACACGCTAATTCTGAGATCGACCGTTTCTTTTTCTTATTCTTTAAGTTTACTGCAACAATGTTAGCATAGCAACTGGCGAAATCATGTGATCCAATCAAATAAGTGGTTATGAAATGGTATAGCCGGAAATGTCGGAAAAGGAAGTGATAGCTAAATACACGTAT
>JAECMU010038704.1:16365-31007 GCA_016106625.1 Dracogyra subfuscus
AAAAAAAGCCTCAAACCCTAGTTTCTTTTTTAAAGACTTTTATAATTTTCACGAAGTTGAAATGTATATGTACATGCATGTACATGATATGCAGTGCCCATTTACCCATGGTCCCCCACTCCCCCACCTAAAATATTTCCTGGGTCTCCCCAATGTTAATGACAAACTAGTCAAAACAGTGCTACCGGTAGTGTACATAACAAAATTAAACTGGATTCAAAATTGGATTTCGTTTTCATAAGAAATACCCCGAGAACTGCCTTCAAGAGCTTGACAGACATCTGGATGGTTATAAGCTCTCTCTCTGATGTCAGAGATAATTCTATAACAAAAACGCAGAATTTTTGCCATCCATCAAGTAGACAAAAGATCCCACTCTAATCTTATGCTTGATGGTAAATACCTCTACACTAATCACTTTCGAGTCTGCCAATAGCAAACAATTCACATATGAATCACTAATACACATTCTACAGGAAGAAACTCGACAGCATTCCCTTTTAACAATGTTTCAATTAATTGCTTATGTTGCAATTAATTGCTTAGGAGCCAACGGGTGGTTGATAAATTGGTTGGAATCCATGAGGTTTCACCCCCCAGCCAGTTCGCCCCCAAATAGGATGTCAGTTCGCCCCCACAAAGGTACTAGTTCGCCCCAATCATGGTGTTTTTAGAAGATGTTCATCTTTTTTTATATTCATGTTCATAACTAGTTTAACGTGCCCATATGCCACTAGGGTTTCAAACACGCCCATCCCCGAGTCCGACCTCCGATAAGATCAGTTGAAAATGTGCAGAATTAAAGTTGATGATGTGGTTTATGAAATTGTGAAAACAAATGTTTGTATCTACACTTATTCAGCACCATACGTTTAATTATATCTGAAAAAATATATAACCCCTTATTACAATTCTCATGATTCGTGATCAGTCCGAACTGTGGAAGGACAACAACCCCCTCTCCTTTAAAAGTAACAAATATTTGGGGGCAAACTGGTACATGGGGAGAACAAGTCAAACTGAAGGCAAACTGGCCGGTGGGGGGGGGGGAGGGGGAGGAATGTCTGGTATCCAATCGGTTGTATTAAACCAGAAATCTTTGTCTAATGACTGAGCATACTCAGTGGTGGTTAAAATCCAATGTGTTTTGATGAAAGAAAGTGATAATAATCATTCAAATGATAATAAACAGTCCTACAAGAATATTTTTTGTAAATAATTTCAGTTTGGTTTGATGTAAGAAGAAAAGTAAAAGTGCTTTGAAAATAACAAAAACATACTGTTTTTGTGTGGAAATAATCGGCTCAGAAATAAATAACTAAGTTACAAATTACTTGTAGTAAATTCCATAGTATGAAAAAACAAACAAGCATTCCCTGTGAGACAGACTATAGCTCTTGAATGGCTCAGTACATGGGGCAGAATAATTAAAAAAAGAGGATGTTTTACGGGTTCCTTAGTCAGTCTGCATATTATACATTATTTTGGTATTTAATTGGCACCAATTTTTTCTTCTTTTAAATTGTTGAATAACTAGTTCGGTTTGAAACATCAGAGGGGTATTAATACTGCAATTAGTTAATTAAAATAAACCTCTACATGCATCAAGGTTTATTATGAACTACTAGGCTATACTCAGTATAATACTGCACCAGCCCAGGTTCAATGTTTTGTTTCCATTTGACTTTTGAGGACCGTCCTCAGGACGTTTATGGAAGATCCCTCTTAATAATAATAATAATAATAATAAACAGATAGTAGGGAAAGAGTTTGCCACATCCCGAAAAGGGATTTACGACGATATGTCCAACTTAAAAAAAAATCAAACAGCCGAAGCTACTCACTTTTGAGCAATACTATTCCAAATGTCATTTTTCATTTTCAAATTAGATGATGGAACTGAGGAAAATAAAGTGCTATAGTTAGCAGTCACCTCGTCTACCATTATGGCAATTTCTTTATCGCTATAGTTTGATTTTCGACTTCGAATACGTTTAAGTTGAACAGCAGTAGATACCTCCGACATGTTTGTCGTCTACTAAAACAAATTGATAAAGGGAAGTAACTCTAGTTTACGTTTAACCTGTTGATTACGGAATTAAAGGGACTGTACCAGTTACGTAAATTGATGGCCAAAGTTGTTATTTTATTTGTGAAATATAAAGATAATACCAAGATAGAACAACATATTACCAAAATTACAACCAAATATTGTTTTTAGGTTGTACAAGGTTATTAATAATGTGTGGACATTGCAAATATTATATCTATATATGCCCCTCACAAACATTACCCCCCCCCCCACACACACACACACACACACACACACACTAACTGGGATGATTTAATTATTGTTTAGTACAGTACAGTACAGTAAATGTGATCTGACTCCATGTTTAAAGATGTATAAAGTTATACAGTAAGAACTGTCCATTTGCAAGGTTAAAGTTTGTTTTGTTTAACAACACCACAATAGCACATTGATTAATTAATAATTGGCTATTGGATGTCAAACATTTAGTAATTATGACTTATAGTCGTCGGAGGAAATCTGTTACATTTTTCATTAACAGCATGAGATCGTTTTATATGCACTTTTCCCATAGACAGGAAAGCCCATATCACAACTTTTGACCAGTTGTGATGCACTGATTGGACTGAGGAAAAAACCCAGTCATTTGAATGGATTCACTGAAGTGTTTTGATCCTACGACGCAAACACCATAGGGGAATGCTCAACCATCTACCTTTTGCAAGGGAACAGATAGTAGCTCAGTTTTTGCCTGATGTGCGATGGGTTGCAGGATCAAACCACCTCAGTGAATCCATTCAACTGATTATGTTTTCCCTCTATGCCAACCAGTGCTCTCACCAAATGGTATATGAAAAGCCTGGTTATGGGAATGTGCCTATAAAAGATCCCTTGCTGTTTTATTGGTGGAACTAGCCCATGTGGAGGAAGTGGGTTTTCTCTAATTATACTGATCAAATGTTGAAATAAACATGTTGAGCTGAATGTCCAAATATTCCTTTCTTACCTTTAAAACATTTTACCATTTTCCTTTTTTTCCTTAGTACGTTTCTCCACCACGTTCAACACAGTCATCAGTATATCCTTTGCAACGATTTAGAAATAAAGATGTGAAAAGACGTAGAAGAATTCCATACAGTGAAGAGGAACTTGAATTTTTGAATCATGGTGTTGAACACTTCGGTAAAAGATGGCACCAAATCCTAGTGACATACAAATTCAATCCATCAAGAACAGCAATAGATCTGATGGAGAAACATAAAAGACTTATGGTGTGTAACAGTTTAAATAGAGGATATTTCAAAGTTTGTTAACTATGATTTATGCCTTGCTGAGTCAAGTATGCAATCTTATTACCGATGTATGTATTTTGTACATCACAGATGTCATTCAGAAGTTGTCAATTTTACACAATACTACAGGTTCAGTTGGTTTTGTCTGTGCCAGTAATATGTGTGATGAACAGAAAGAGAAATGTTTTATTTAACAATGCACTCAACACATTTTATTTGCGGTTATGTGGTGTCGGACATGTGGTTAAGGACCACACATATATTGAGAGAGGAATCCTGCTATCGCCACTACATGGACTACTCTTTTCAATTAGCAGCAAGGGATCTTTTATATGCACCATCCCAGACAGGATAGTACATACCACAGCCTTTGTTACACCAGTTGTGGAGCACTGACTGGAACGAGAAATAGCCCAATGGGTCCACCAATAGGGATCGATCCTAGACCGACCATGCATTGAGTGAATGCTTTACCACTGGGCTATGTCCCACCCTGTGTGATAAACAATGTCTCACCTGTTTCAAAGGAGCAGAAAGTTAACTAAATTTTTATTTAAACACTTATTATTAAATTGTATTATTTTGGTATGTGCTATGAACTCACACACTGTTACTCGTCTGCACAAAAGTGAAAACTAAATCCATAATTTACACATGTATTAGTATTTGGATTATAGTTTGACAAATTCAGTATTATTAGGAATTACTTTTCATCAGTACACTTTCATCTTTCATGGTACATTTATATACATATTTTTAATCAATATCATACAACATCAAATTGCGAGAATGATTGTTTTGTTTGCATGTTGCTCTTGCGAATCTAATTTGGCATAACCTATTTTTGGTTTGTGCGAAATTTGGATCACCATTTACTAATGTAATGGGTTACGCAAAGCGAAAATGGGTTACCTGGATTTATTTCTACGTAATCAATAAATGGGTCATGCAGATTTTAAATTCTCAGAGGCCTAAATATATAAATGTGCAATTTGAGCATATTGTCTTAAGTGTATTAAATTGTGTAATATACTCAAATCTAATCATACAATTATTCTGTTAACTCCGCCAACTTAAACCTAATATACCAATGGAAAGAAATGAGGAATCACAAATAGTAAAAGCAAATAGTGGTTAATTTGAAATACAAACCCTCATCAATAATGTCAGGATTATCAACATTCAGTCCCACATTACACCTTTTATTTTGAACAAAAATTACTTTTCTAGTACTGAATATGTGTTCCCTGATTTCTTTTAATAGTGTATTTGTACCAAAGTTCTTCATTCTAAACATCTTGTTTTAGTTTTTCATAACTGATTTTTATTTTTGTAATTCTATTCAGGCTAATAAAAACAGGAAGTCTGTCTCAAGCAAAAGAGGCATCCCCTTCTCCATGTGTGAAGAACGTAGACTGATGAGGGGAGTGAAAACATTTGGCTACAACTGGAAAGGTATTCTCCATGCCTTTAAGTTTTCCAAAGAAAGATCTGCCGAAGACTTGAGAAGTAAATGGAGAAAAATGAATCGAACTTTAGATTAAATGATATTGCTGGAACAAAGCTGTAATATCATTTGTGATATGTGTATTATGAAATCTATTATGAATTATACATGTCTTTATTAATATACATAACATTACAACTGCATAGTGATTTATATTGGTTGAAATGGTATATTACAATGATGGTATACATTTTATACTTATTATTAGTTTATAATGAGATACATTTTTGTGAAAATAGATCATATGATTTGTATATGTAATGGCATTATTATTAACAGCATTTATTAGTTGAGATACTTTTTATTATAGTTCTTGTTCAGGGTCTTCAAATGATACTTAGTGTTTATTCTCAACATTTGACAATTGAAGTAATTTTACTTGAAATATTTAAATAAACCGAAATAATTTATTTATAGGATGGAGTCCTAAGAAAATTATTGCTTAAAACTGTTCAGTTTGTTTTAATGTGTCATAAATGTGCTAAAATATTTTTCTTGTTGGGGTAAACGATTGGATGACATTGCATCATGTGTCTGTTGTGGGTGCATAGCATGTACGTTTCTTTTATGATACCTGTCTAATCTTATTCTCGTTTCTAATACGATTTGTTAAAATTTTGTAGTTATTCATACTATATTAAAGTAAAATTGTTTTGATCTTTCTTAAATTGTGATATTTTAAAACAAAATGTTCAATAAAATTTCAAGTAATTAAAATTATTATAATTATAAATTTACATTAAAAAGCAAATACAAATTTAAAAGAGGATCTAAACTATTTTGCATTAAAAAAAATAAAATGGGTGCATGGTTTAGATTTTTTTAATATGCAGGTCATGGTAAATTGTCAGGTAGTCTGCAATATTTTGAAAATCTTATCTTTGTTGTTGAAAATGTTTGCAACATATTTTGTTATATGTATTCAGTTGAATATTGCTTTCAGTAATCATATTTAATTGCATGAATAAAAAGGTTGAATTTTATACCTTTGTGTTATATATAATGTATTTATAAAATGTGTGTTCGTGTAAATTGGTGCTGGACTGTATTCAGAGGATTGTTGGGAATATTTCTGTAGATACTCCAGTTGATCCTGGAAATATCTTCCCTGCTTTACTCAATGTGTTTAAGCACATCTATTGTGAACAGTTTGCATTTGGTCAGTATATTATGTCCAAATCATAGGGCATTTTTTATGGTACAGATTGTAGTGAAATCCCTCACAGACATTGATCTCTTTGATACCCACTAACACACTTCTAAAAGACAGTGGTTTTGATGATGTTATGCAAAGCTACTTCGAATATAAAAAAAAGAGAGGTTGTTTTGTTTAATGACACCACCACCATTAATCATCGGCTATTGGATGTCAAACATTTGCTAATTTTGACAGTCTGAGAGGAAATCAACTACATATTCCTATTAGTAGCAACAAATCTTTTATATGCACCATTCCATAGACATGATGGCACAACCACAGCCTTTGCTATACCTAGACTATCTAAGATTAATTTATTAGCTTTTAGAGTGAAAAGTAGAGACAAATTCCACTTACTTTCACCATCACTGTATGACTTCTGGTACATTCAGAAGGCTCATAAAAAGAATTGACTGCTATCATTGTCTTCTATCATATTTCATTCAACTATATGTATTATTTGGTGCAAAAACCAGACAACTGACATCATTGAGTACATTTTTATTGTTTGAAAAAAATAAATCAATTTCATTTTTCTGAAGAATTCATCTGCTTGTACAGAATGATAGTCACTTTTTCTGAACTTATCTAACAAAATTCACAATGTTGTTTTTCATATATTTTGTATAAGGGCATTAGCTGACAGTTGGGGAAAAAAAGCACACAAAAAAAACCAAAACAGAACATACACTTCACCATTTAATTCTGTATTCATTGGTTTGGTTTTCGTGAAAGATAAAAAAATAATATTTACAATGTATATTTTAATATTATATACAGAGACTTAAAATAAATTAATTTAGACATCCACAAATTAACAACAAAGTGTAGAATGCAAACACTATTTTTCCATGTTAATTAGAAATCACTACAACAATAAAGTCTTAACACTGTGTTTGAATGAAGTTGGGAGGCTAAATAAACTGAATTAGAAACGCACAGAACATACCGTGATGTGTGAACAAGATTTCCAGGTAAAGATTTTTTTCACAAACTAAATATTCAAATACAGTTTGTAACGGCAACAATTTATTGAGACTTTTAAATTTAATTTGAATTGAACTACATTTATTGTTAACATGCTTCAAATAAAATAGATCATGGTCTAGAAATGTTTAACAATTATCGCAACATCCATTCTGGTTTGCATCCAGTCAATTACTGGGACCTGGAAATGCTTAATTAATCTTAAAACCACTGATTTTAATATTCAAGGTATGTACAGTACTTTTTCTGTTTTGCATAAAATTAATTTTGAGCTATGGTGCTAAGATCTCGTTAAGTGCATAAGGTTGTTATGCACTTCTTGTGATCTTAGTGCTAAAATCACTTTGTGAAATTGGCCCTGCAGGATCATTAGAAATGTGTTTTATTTGCCAAAATTGATAACAAGAAAAATATCTAAGTAGTTTTTATCTGGAAGTGTAATGCAAAACAAAAGCTCAAAATATTTTACCTTAACTGCGGTCAGTGGCTTTAAAGAAATTAAGCACTTGGTAACAAATTTCGATATGTACTGACAAAAGAATTATTAAATTAACTAAGCTCAATTTAGATGATGTCAGTTAACATTTTAACAAATATTTCATGTAAGCCAATTCACTTAACCAAAAAAATGTTGGAAACTCTAAGATCTCATATTATTGAAATGAGCAAGGTAAGATTTAAGTCATCAGTCAATTAGTGTAGAATTTGTTTTTCTTAAAATAGGACACAAGAACCAGAAATGGAAAGGAATATTTGTTTAACAACTCTCAACTCATTTTAAACTACAGCTAGTATACTAGAGCATAATGTTGGTGTTACACTGAACACCCAAAGCACATCGATGTGATTACTTCCAGTTGTTGTTACATCAAATTTGGTTACAAGAGATTGGAAGTGCTTCAAATCCATTTCAGTTCAGTTTGATTCTATATTACCTTTGTATTTTAAAGGTAATGGACATGGAAGCAAAAACACAGGTAAATTACCTGACAGCACATTAAAGCAGTAGAACCCTCCTGTTACATTTATTTAGTGTAACAAGTTCCAAAGCACTTCGCTGTGCTTTTGTGGCCAGTATAGCAAGGGTGTCATGATCAACTTCCAGTTCTATTTACTTCCAGTTTTAAAGCACATCAATGCATACTGGTGAAACCATATTTGGTGTAGCACCAACGTAAGATAGGAAACGTGCTTCCACTAACCAGCAGCAAGGAATCTTTTATATGAACATAGCACAGCTTTTGGTAAGCCAGTTGTGGAACTCTGGTTTTGGCAGATGTGGGAAAACAATGGGTTGCAAGTACTACTGCAGAGCAACACCCCATTTTTATTATCAAAGATTAAAGTAAAATATCTCTATTATACTTCACAATAATTTGCAAAACTTGGCAGCAAGTTATAAAGCAAAGACATCCCCCCCCCCCAAAAAAAAAAAACCACCCAACAAAAACTGCCTTCTTGTTTATGCTAGAACAGTAGTCTTTATTTTATTTGGTATATAGGAGTAGAAAATTCATCGGTTAGATGGAAAAAAAAGTTATGCATGGAAGTAGTCTTGTTTGGCAACAACTGTCTAGCCTTTCCATGGAAGAACATTGAAAAGCAATTAACTGCAGAATACGAGTATGATGCAAAATACTGTTTCAGTATACTTTTTTAACATTTGAACTATCATAATTATCATGTTCTAAGTACTTGCTGTACCAGTACTACAACCTATTTTAAATACCAGCTGTTAATTTGCAACATTTAGCACTGGATCCAAATGAGAATCATTGAGGTAGTAAAAATAAAGGGTTAGGATTATGCAACTACTGAATGAAATGAATCCTCTGTTGCAGCTAGAATGGAAATAAAACTACCCTTGGAATCCACAGAATGTGAAGAAGGCTGCATCAGTTATTAACCATATGATACACCCATTCAGTTGTCTCATTATGTTTTGTAATTTCACTGGCAACAATTACACAACTGTTGAAGAAAACAGATATATGGGATGCCTAATGCTTTTAAACTTGTACAAGTTATAACATGTATTCTTCAGGTGATTTTTAAAACAGAAGTGTTCATTATACACTTTCTTCCTGAAGACAAATTAATTTAAAATTAAACTTAACAGCATACAAATATATACAAACACACTCATTGATCTTGGTTTACACTTTATATACAAAACATTTCCTTTTGGCGGGTATAACTACAAAGTGTTCACAAAACAACCTTTTAATGCAAATTAATTCAACATTATCAAAGCAAAAACAATTTTTGACTATATGTTTTATCAGGAAAACAAAATTATCTTTGGTTTATTCTCAGATTAATAATATTATAAATCTGTGAATACTCTTTTTCAATCTTGTAAGCAACACATACACACACAAACACCCACCCAAGTGCATTAAACTTCAATACTAACAATTCTGTGAGACAGATTTCTGTCGTTATTAAGTGTAACATACAAAACTACATTTGCACCTTGACGGAAGGGGTTGAACAAATATATGATGTATACCCTTAAATGAATAGCAACCAAATAAAAAAAAAAAACATCATTTGTTAACATCTCCAAACAATTTATAGTATATTATGTGAAATATGATTTATTATTTTTGTATGTCAACTTACTTGTGGAATAAAATTAATTTACAACATAAAAATCATATTTAACAAAAATACAGTACAATGTATGATGCCAAATACTTAACTGTATGTTCTTTTTTTTTCATAGATGTATGGTCAAATTGATATACATTGCAAGTATTGTCAATTTATTAACAATGTTTACGAACATCTTTTCACTTTGAAGCAAGTGATAAAGTTGGTTATCTATATATACACATGTATGTGGTGTTGATGCAATTTGCATGGTAAAATGGTTATTGTTAAGTTAACTGTGAATGATTTGTATGAAAAAAAACCCACTGTTGTAACTTTAAACTAATGAAATGAGCAAGTCTGGCATGTACTATTCCACATTTACAATATTCCATACTCATACCATAAACATTTCCACTGTGTGGAAAATGCGACTTTCTTCATTGCATCTTACATTTCTGGTTTCCCTAGATCTATACATTTCATGCCTATGTATATACAAGCCAGCAGTAATATCTGGAGTAGTGGGAGACACAATCTCTAGTCTTTATTTATATGCAGCAGGACAACAAAAAACAACAAAATGACACACATTTTTGCACACCTCTCCCCCATTTCCTACAGGCTTGTTATAATAAATAAATACCTTAAATAATTTTACAAAGCCCTTTCCATTCACACTTGGGCTATTCTAGAGTGATCACAATGGTTGTGCATTTTTGAAAGCACCTGGCCCATTTTCTGCTGACAAACTCACACTCTGATTAATGTGATCAATCTAGGAAGAGCACTCTGTAATACATTTTTGACCCCATATGGGACATTCTGACATCACTCTGCCACAGATGTTTATAATCCTCAAGATTTAACACCCTTTTGTGTCATTCTAACTATTAATGCTGCAATAAATATAATTATTTTTAAATAACAAATTGTAAACATTAACTTGTTTTTAAAAAATATATATCAATAAATATATTTACAACTGCATGCTACAGTCTGCTTCATGTCTGAAAGTAACCGATGTTTTTCAAAACTGACTGTAACAAAGTATCTGCGTACAAGTAAAGTACGGTGCTACAACAAATCTTGATGTTTCTTATTTTCTCTGTAATATTAGAACATCAGATGTCTTATCTCCTGTCATAATTATGGTATCTTATTTTGGCTTTGGAAAAAAAGCTGCAAAATATTCCAGAACAGCTTCAGTGTTACAAAGCATGAATTTTAACTGTTTGCAATTCCAATGGACAACTTGAAGAAGCTGATGGATCTGGACAGAGTGACTAGACAAGAGGGCTGGCTCCTGGCTCATCTCTGTCACTGTTCTTGGTCCACACAACCACGACACTACAATATCACAGCAGTATGACCGGACAGAACGTGATCGGACGGAGAATATGGGACGGCCCCATGCTAAGACTTTCGCACTGGAGGACGGGATGGCAAGCAGGGTACCTCGGGAAGCTGTCGCCGCATACGTGCAGAGTTTGAGAAACCTAATGCTGCACGTGCTGTCGCAGGTCTCGAATTTGGAAAAACTAATTCGGGCGGACTGCTCCTGATGACGGGCATTGGCAATCCTGTAGCTGTTGTCACCACATCCGATTCACTGCAAATGTTTGACCTAGAAAGACAAATATTTTTCCATTTATATAACTTGTTTACCGTTATAATGTACTGTTAGGTTTTGTAATAATTTACTGTTAACTGTGACAATTCAGTTACTTTTATCATATACTGTTACATTCAATAAAATTATTGCTGTAATTAACACTGTAATAAATTTTATTGTAAATCCTTTTATAACCGTCCAAGTTATTAAATAAAATAATAAGTTAATTTTAAGAAGTCCACTCAAAGATGAAGATATACAATACTTTTGATAATTTTCTTTAACTTTGATTTAATTCCCCATAATATTTTTTCTATTTTATGAAATGAATGAATGACTGAATGTTAAAAGACACTACAGTAAGCTATTGAGTAATAGACCATTGTTTTTCTGGTACATCATTGTAACTTCTAATGATTACCTGGATTCTTTAGGGTGTCTCAGGAACTCAGGTAGCCTGCCTGCATAACCTAACTTTTTGTCTGGACTAATTTCATCTAATTCGAATGATTCATCATGTTTAAATCCGTGAAAACTTGCACTGGAAAGGTCCGGTTCAATAATGTTTGTGTTAACAGTTTGTTTGGTTAAATTGTTTTTTCTAGGGAATGAAATGGGTGACAGATCAATATCCTCATCAGAATCCGAGTCTGACAAAGATAACTGTGTATTCTCGTCTATCACCAACACCTGGGGTGCTTTACTTTCTAAAATCCTCTGCATTCTCCTGTGAAGACAAAAAAAAGGCATGTGATCAGTGGATATACCGCTAAGATTTATTAGTTAATTTAAAAAAAAGATCATGTGTGAATTTAAGATATCAACCACTGACAGTAAACATCAAAGTATTAACAAACTGCACTGTATGAATGAATGACAAACAACATCCCAGGATTTATAAAACAAATATTGGCTACTAAAAAATGTTCATAAATCTCATGGAGGTTTTTTTAATGAAATCAATTAAAATTGAAAACTCTAATAATACATAAAATATATTCAAACCTGCACAAGCAACCACATGTGGCCATTTAGCCTTCAGACTATTGGATTAATTGTTCAAAAGGTTAAATTCCCCCCTGCTCTCGCTCCCCCATAATTTACAGTGTTAAGTGACACATGTTGAGTGACCATCTGTCTACTGTGGCCTGTAACCATCTAAAGAGGATACCAAATCACTAAAATGCATATGCCACAGTGAAGCGTTTCATTCTATGTAATCAAAAAATGTTGTGTGGACCACTGGTTGTAACACAGTTTCTTGCTTATAATATTCATATATGTATTATAATATTCATATTTACATGCAGTTTGTTCTTGGTTGTCCTAGTTTCTACAGAAGCTCAAGATAATGTTTTGATGTTCATCTCAATGTTTTGATAATATTTCTTTTTTGTACAGTAACATTTAGAAATATAACCTTATGAAACATCAAGGTAATATGTTATAACTCAGAACCCTTCAAATGGCCAAGAACTTAAGCATTTTCTCCTAATAAGATTTTAAAATTTTGGGCTCTGGAATGCTGGATGAATTTGTTAGTAATCATAAAATCAGAAATAAATTTCAGACTAGAAAAACAAACTATTTCAAGCTAGAAACCAGTTTTAGACTGAATACCAAACAATGTTCAAGAAAGACAAAGCATTTTTAAAGTTTTGTTATTGACAGTTAGTCAAGACAACTCTTTGGACATGGCCTCAATTTAATACATTTAAATACTGAAGACTAGGCAGTGATTAATGTTGGACCATCAAACTCACAGTCAATCTGACCCAATCCAAACAAGACCCTTTATCGGTGAATACTAGTGTTTGAATTATAACTGACCTCTCATGATGGACTCTCCACTCCTTCAGCTCCTGCACTACACTGGCCATGTGTTGGTCATCATCTGGTTCTACATAATATGAATGTTCTACTTGGAAGCTCTTCTGAAAAAAGTAAACCCATTAGCAGATAAAAATATATATATTTAGTGTCATTCACAGTTGCATCAATAAATTTCAGGGCAATGCAAATTTTAAAAAAACCCACAGAAAACACCACACATTTAACAAGTATTGTGATGAACAAACATGTATGCCACTATAAACCAACCCATCACAAATACAATAATACCTATATCTTGCCTTTTGATTCATAAATTTGAAACAAAAACTAATATTTCTTTATTCTAACAACTGCAGCACAATCTGTTTGAAATATTAAGTGAAAGAATGCTGTGTACCTCAGCAAATAGTCTGGCTTTTGCATTCTCTTCGCCGACATCAGACTGTGTAGCTTTTCTGCGTGTCCGTAGAGCTCTTGATGGGTTACCACAGATGACTAAGCCAGCAGTCAACTCACTCACTGGGTCCACCTCCACATCTAGCAAAGTAAAGACCTTCAGTGACTAAAGTACTGACCATGTTCAGCTGACCTACTAACATAGCAGTTGTAGTAATTTTGATGCCCAATTATGCATGGTCTGATTATATATATATATATATATATATATATTTATTCTGCAATCACCGTATTCATTGTCAAGATATGACTAGATAAATTTCAATATTTTTGGTCAGTGACCAAAAATATAGGTCACGTGACATAAGCCCGACTCAACTCAAGTATTTCAGACTAGATTTTCAATAAACATACTCTTTAAATCATTTGTAGCTAGCGTCTTACAAAAAAATGACGTCATGTATCTTGTATGACGTCATACGGCAAAAGCCTTGCTAGGTTGAAGATACTCTATTCGCATAACCAAAAATGGACTATTCCTGTAGGATTGCAGGATAAAAGAAACAAATGGTTACTGTCTTAAGATATCGGCTTTATCCTGCTCAGGTCGAATGGCGAATGCAGCTTGACAGAGCCTCGCTGCATTCGCCATTCTAATCTTCGCGGGATAAAGCCAATATCTTAAGACAGTAACCAGTTATTCCCTATATATTCCCTATATATATATATATATCTTGTGATATTATAATTTATCAGCATGAGTTGATAAAAGTATGAAATCCGAGGTCTTAAAGGATTTTATACTCTTATCAATGAGTGCTGATAAATTATGATATCGCAAGACACGAGGGAGGGGGTATTCTTTTTATCATCCATTATCATTCTTTTCATTTGTGACAGTTGTAAACAATGTCAGTAATGTGGATTGAATGTCAGCGGTAGACTTGTTAACTAGCAGAACGGCAGTGGCATGACACCACTAATGCTAGGTTTGGCGCTGAAACAAACACAGTGATGTAACAAACATTGTCTTGTGATTAAAATTTGACCAATCAAGATTATAAGAAGCGGTATCTCCTGTGGAGATATATCGCAAATTATAGTGCCAGCAATAGCTCCTACAAAAGCCATTATTGAATGATATATATATATAGAGAGAGAGAGAGAGAGAGAAAGAGGGAGAGAGA
>JAECMU010038704.1:31031-41501 GCA_016106625.1 Dracogyra subfuscus
GAGAGAGAGAGAGAGAGAGAGAGAGAGAGAGAGAGAGAGAGAGAGAGAGATAGTAAAGTGAATAAAATATTTCAAAATATTATTTAATATGCTAACAAAGCCTAATGTAAAGTTTTCAAATCGCACTAACATTTTTCCATTGAAGGTAACATGATTATAAAGTTTCCAAAGTCTTTGTTAAAAATTCCAAGTCAAATTTTAGTGATAAAATCGTGAAAATGATGAACAAACAAGGTATGATTGCATATTGTTATGGTGTCACTCACCACTTGAATGAGGTCTATTAGCCGATGGAGGTCGTTCAGCAGATGTAGTGGGTCGAGCAATGTCTACTGTAGCAGGCCGTCGCATACTGGTTAATGGTCGAAATGCTGACATGGGCCTCAGAGTAGAGCCTGGTTTGTATGAGGTAGCGGGTCGCAGGGCAGCTGTACTAGGTCGTGAATTCCTGGCCGATCCAGGGGCAGAGCCTTCTTCTACAAAAAAAAAGGAAAAGAAAAAAAATGGTAAGCAAACAGCTAAATCCGATCTGAAATTGCAGGTGTGTGTGTGTGATACAGATGGCCACAAGAGACAAAGACTGGGATGTTGGATACAAAGACTGGGTTGTTAAGGTAGACAGCAAAAGAAGCTGAAAGACAGGAGCTAACATATCGTCAAAAAATAATTTAAGTAGAGAAACGAAAGGGGCCAATATGATATTTTTAAAAGTATCTGTGAAATAGTTTCGTTAAAGTACCACATACATTCACTTGGATGTACATAAAATATGAATGGAGTTTCGAGAGGATTTTGTAAGGTACCAAACAATCTGCTAGTCACACATACCCATATTGGTTATTCACAGTATTTAAAATTCTAGATCTCTGAACTAGTAAATAATATACAAATATTTTTAAGTAACTATTTATAAGCTTATTAGTGACATCTAGAATTTGTTCATAATCTGGTCAATACATGTTACTGAATTTGAAAAATAAAATTTGTCAATACTGAAAACAAGCTTTAATATTTCATACAAATAAAATAAATAAAATCTACCATTTTCTGATTTACAACACACAAAGATGGGTCTATCATGAAGGCATGTCTGACATCTGTTAAATTTGAGTACCTGATTCAGTGTTATCTTGACTTTCTAACGATTCCTCCATCATCAAGGCATCCTTTTGCAGTTCCTGAAGATAGGCCCAGTCATCGTCAAAGGCGTTTGGTTTTACCTTTGGTACCTGACCTTCAATCAAAGCCTCATCATCAAGAATCCGAAGATGAGGTAGAATTTTCTTAACAGCTGATCGATAGTTGTACGAAATCTAAAACAAAATGACTGTTACATGCACTAACCTGTTACAAACAGCAAATGTTACAAACACTGAATTGCATATTAAAGACACCACCTTAGTTTTCCTGCTCCATTTCTCATAAAATTAATTTTCAGCTAATACTAATACCAGGAAGACACTGGATTTGTCAAAACTGAAAATGTATGCAAACAATGTAAGGTGTAAATTAATGTTAAGAAACCTGTAATGGCTGAACATATTTTTCACTGGCTAATAACTGTGATCATCAGCTTTAATGCAGAAATTGTAAAGTAAACATTAAACATAGGAAGAAACTGCCTGCAAGTAGAAAAGCATTGTAGGTACTTACAAGTATGCAGGAATGAAAAACAAACACTCTGCAATAGCCTCACTAAAGTAAGCCCACATTTAAAACTGATAAGAGAAAAGGCTGGTTTGTGATATGGACCAAGCCACCTGCCCTGACTGGGAAGAGGTTGTAAAAAGTGTTTTACCCAATACCCACACATATTGTTGACATACAATGTGTAAATTTTCAGTGAACTCGTGCAGGAATAAATCTTACAGAGAACCGAATAATTAGTTTTTAAGGATGTAAAAGGTTAAAACTAAATTTTAAGGATAAATGCTAACCAACACCATATACATGAAGAGATATAAAGTACTGCAGCATGTTACCTACCTTTGTGCTGTCTGGCGTCGGAGCAACACACACAGGGTTGCCCTCCAAGGCAAGACTCTTGAGATTCTGACACAAAGACAGATACTGAACTTGAGCTATATCATCAATGTTGTTGCTGAAAAACAGTAAAAGGTAACAGGATGCATGACTTTATTTTGTAAATTCAACATAATTCTAAAGACTACAGGTTACTAATATTGTTAAAATTTATCACTGTTAGTGATACAATGGCATGTATGAATTAGTTTTTTTTAAAGCTGCTCTAACAGGACACTTTCTCCCCTCTTTAGTGTAACTGTATATTTAAAATAGCAACAGACTTATCGTACCAAGGCATGGGACCATAATGTTGACACCCAAAACATATGTTTTATTACCAATGTAGCAGTGTTTATATTTTCAATTATAAACAATATATTTAGTTATATTTTCAATTATAAACAACACTGCAGAATAACAAGACAAAATTGCAGCATTAAGTAAATTTATATTAATGAATGGACAGTGAAAGGTTTAATTAAATACAAATTTATAAAATAAAAACAAAAAGAAAGAAAAGGAAAAGGACCTACCCCTCCAAATCGAGAATTTGCAGAGTATCAAGCATGCTCAAAGGGCTGATATCTGATATATCATTGTATGACAGATAAATCTCTTTGAGACTAGACATGGAAGATATTCCATCAAGTTCGTTCAGTCCACAGCGGGACATCCACATGACATGAACATTTCTAAGTGATGATCCCACATCTCTGAAATTAAACAGTATATTTCGTGTCATGTGCAGGTTTTAAAAACTAAACCACTCAAAGTATAGAGACAGGATAAACATCTCACCAAGTACTCCCAAACATAAGACCTTTTTATGTTAATAAAACCATTTAAAGGTTTTTTAAATCTTAGGTTTCAATATGTTCAGGTACACTACTGGGTAATAGCTATTTATAAATGCCTTTGTCAGCTGACATATACCAGAAATATTAGTTTAAAAGCTCAGTAGCTGACATTTTCAAGCTACTAGGTTTCATATGTATAAATGCAACTAGGTTTTGAGTTTATTTATTTTAATCCCCACCCTCTAAAAACAAATTGAAACACGTATACCAAATGTAAACTACAATACTTCTCTCAAACTACACCCAATGACACGTTTGATGGTGTATGTGTTTTTTGTAAATACTGAACTATGGAATGAGATATATTAAACCTATAAATCCAATGCATGTAATGTGACTAGACTCATTGAATATTATTGGAAGCCAAAACAAATACACAGATGCTTATTACTTTACTTCATCAGTCATAATAAGTGATTGAGGCACTGAAGAAACAAACTGATGCCTACACAAAAGTATTTCAAGAGGATGGATGGAAATTTGAGTGATGCAGCACCAGGGAAGAGTGTAAGAAAAAGAAAGGAGAGGTGGTAGCCAACATACCTTATCCGTGGAATGACACTGTCTGACAGTTTGAGCTGATGGAGGTTTGGCAACAGGGATCCAAAGTTACCCAGACTTGTCTCCTCTGTGTTGACCTTCAGTTCCAGCGACTCCACCTCATCCAGATTCTCTACACCTGTTATCAGACGCTGCAAACACACACACAATATTAAACAATACAAAATAAATTTTAGTTTAAAAAAATAAATAGGTACTATTGCTAATCAAAATTTAGAAAACAAAATATTTTCTTGTCAAACCATTAAAATTATAAATGTATTTACATACCATGCATAATAAATTACAAGTGAACATTTTCTTACAAAATTTCCATAATAAAGTTAATAAAGTAGCTGCAAATAATTTACATGTTATAGCAGTATCTGATTAAATACATTTTAATATTTTTTAGGAATTAACCTACAAAAACATTTTTAGAGACATGACTACTTTTAATCAGCTATAACTCAAAACGTACTGTCACTGTGAATTTTAACAGACTGAAATAGTATTTTGACTCTTGACTAAAAATGTAACAGATATTACAAGGCATATTTGCACATCTAAAGAACCAGTCCCTACCTCAGTTAAATTTTCTGTTTGAGAATCAGGGTCTGTGGGCTGTGGGTAAAAAAAAAATCTTTGAAATATATTCTTCTTTTTTTAATTCTTGGAATATTCAGATATAAAAGTGATACTTAAGAGCTATTTTAATTTAGGGATCTGAATCCATAATGACAGCATGTTTTTCAAGTTCAGACCAACAATGTTGTCTTATTATGACGTTACAGCTGGAGAATTTTGTTCTAGTGTTTTCAGTCAGGTACAAGTGAATGTTCTTTTCTTTAGTGCATCTGTGCAAATATACCTTGTGAAAAATGATTTTAAAATACACCAATGAAAAAAAATGTGTATAGGCAAAACAAACTAAGAAAAATATTTAAACAACAGATGGCAATAATTAATGCTGTGTACAATTAAACAAGAACCAAGCATGCCAACACCAGGATATCAGATCCCCAACATGTATCAAAATTAATGAATCTAAAAGTTTGTAAAGGCAATATTAGCAACATCAAAATTTAGTGTGATCAGCATATTACACGAAGATATAAAATATATTCATCAACTATTTAGAGTCTTCCTGTATTGATTACAACTTTATGGTCTTGAAATAGTGGTGCTTTGAATGGCATTGCTGAAGGTAATATATCTTCTTTTTACTGATACTGCACTATCACAGCTGGTGATTTAACCCTATAGTCTGTCCTACCATCATACAAAAATGTTTTTTGTAAATAATTTTAGTTTCGTTTGACGTAAGAAATCAGTATAAGGGTTTTGGAAACAAATATTTAAAAAAATGTTTTTGTGTGCAATTTAAAAAAGAACTGGCTCAAAAAGAAATAACTTATAGTAAATTCCATAGTATTGAAAAAAGGTGGATGGACTATAGGCTAAATATAACCCAGTTTAAATGTGTGTTGCATCTACATGGCATGTTTAAATAGTACAAGTTAATGTTAATGTTTCTGCCCTATGATGTAAATCAATTTTTAAAACTGCTTTATAACATATTAGCAGTACTCCTTAACAAATCCATATTTGATTTTTTTTTTTAAATATATACATGTCCCTTTTAAATTCACCTCATTTATCATCAGTAATTTTCTTTTGCTTTATCATTTTTTTTCTTCTTCAGCTTTTGCAAAGTTTTATCATCCTATCAGAAGTGAAAATAAACAAATAACCCAAGTTATTCATCTACATGTCTGAAGTGCTGTCAGTCTAGGATCGATCTATGAGCCCATTGGGCTATTTCTTGTTCCAGCCAGCGTACCATGACAGGTATATCAAAGGCTGTGGTATGTGTTATCCTGTCTGTGGGATGGTGCATAACACAGGTTACATTTTAGCTCCATAATCACTTTATAGATGCTTGATCCAGGTTAAACAAAATGTGTTTAAACTGGACTTATTATTTTACAATTTGTAGAAATAAAATTCTACATTTTATTTGTGAAATAACAAAACCATAAATGTATCACTTTATAATTAAATGTATAATTAAGCATTTTTTCCAAATGGTAAACAAATTCACAGTTAGTGTATTGTAAGTGCTCCTAAATTCATCCAAGAAACATTTAGTTTGATAAAATTCTAAACTTATACTTTGAACTTTTAAAAGTGTTTTCATAAAAAGCACAATTAACTTATGTAAGCTCGAACAAAGATGGCTTTTTACAGGGTTAATATAGGAAGAAACTAAATTAATTTAACATCACACAATAATTCTAAAATATGTTTCTGGTATGCTGACTATGGGGACAAATCCTTACTCCTGCCCAGTATTAAAAACTACATCAATGCCATATGAAATTCAAATGAAACTGTCACACCATGAACTGATACCTAAACCAAAATTTGTCAGATAGTTCCTATTTGAACTTTAATAACCTGTACATACAAATGAATTAAAACCTGAATTAAAAACTTTGTTTTATCTTTCTTTCTGGTCTTCATGAATAGTATCAATAATCAACCTCATCCCAGTGTAATAACCATTAAAAACAAAAAATACCCCTATATACACAAGCATTATGTAATGCATGAAATGTCTAGAAAAAACAAGGTCAGAGAAGACAAAAATGACTTATTACCAGTTTATTTGGAGACAAATACTGTTCTATAAGCAGGTCTGACTCTTCGAAGACCATAGGGTTTGGATTGATCCTGGTGTCTTTGTACTCGGTAATGTGTACACCTCGAGCAAGAGCCGAGCTTGGACACTGCAAGTTGGGTTCCATGTTGTATACACTGTAAACAAAGAGTAGTACATGTAAACCGGATAAACAATACATAGAACAAATAAACCACAGCCACTGTATTTATTAAAATAAATAAATATTTTATTCTTCAAATAGTAGGCAGGACTATATTTAAAAAAACAAAAACAAGCAACTAAATAAGGCTCTGTATTAATGTTATGCTAGAGAAGGAAATAGATGGTGGCTGTATAGCAAACATTACATATGCACAGAAGACATTCTGATCATTCATGAAACAGTTAAGACACTGCTGAAATGAAAATGATTTTTTCAATAATTAAAGATGCGAGACAAAAACATGTTTGTACTTGGCATATGATTCAGGCCTGCACAAATTGAACGAACGATCGTTTCGTTCGTGCATCGGTTATGTCATTTTATTTGGCATAACCGATTTACCGTTCGTGTACAATTTAATGAATGATTAATCCCGGCAATGAACCAACATATTTTTATCACGTGTACAAACGAGACTTGTCCCGGCGCAGTGCTGTTTCGTAGCGCGTAACGCAACCAGTCAAGTTTGTATAAATATCGTGCACAGTAAGTACATTCCCACTGGTTGTTAGAAGGCGTTATAGCCAAATTTAACCATCAAAAATGGCAATATTGTGATGGTTATTACAATCTCGAATTGGATCAGCAACCAGGGTAAACCAGAGTCATAGTGACCCTATTATTAACTGTAATTCCGAATCGGATAGTGACGATGATGACAGTGTCAGTATCCACTGTTCCTCAGATGAGGAAGATGGCACTGATTCTCCCACTCACGACTGAATGTCATGACATTATATACACAAAAAAAGACTAATATTATTATAAAATTAATGGTGAAAGATTGGCTTGCAGTGATTTCTTATTTATTCACACGTAGTTATGCACACGTTATAATGTGTTATAATAGGTCAAGCCTGACATTCACTATGTTTTGGTAATGTATTACAATATACAGTGGACTGTCTAAACCGGACTCGTTTCGTACTGTTGAAATAGTCCGGTTTATACAGAGGACCGGTTTAGCCAGAGTGCATCCAGAGTTATGGTTCTTGAATGATCGACGACTCGCAATCAGCAGTGACATTTGTTCGTAAGAATGAAATTAGTTGGGTATCAACACACACACTAATTTTAATCCGACTGATCTACCAGCAGACAGTAATTAGAGTAATATTCACACCCCTGGGATTACGTTTTGTATTTGATTTTGTGACGGCGTCCCGATTCCTTGATAATTGGCGATCATTGTTCCACTAATTAAGAGGCTCGTCGTTTCGGGAAATCCGAAACCGGTGTCGACAGAGGCAATTAATACATGAACGGTTATTTCGTTCTTGATTTTTGGTCCGGAGTCCGGAATACACAGAATCCGGATTAGGCAGAGATTTATACCTAAGAGTTTAACGGTAGCTGGACGGGACTTTAGAAATGGACCGGTTTACACAGAGATCCGGATTACACAGAATCCGGTTTAAACAAGAGTCCACTGTAGTTCTAATTATTATTATTATTTTTAAATCTCTTAAACATTTGTATACATATACTTTTTACTTAATTACCATTGCCACTCTCTTGTTTCCCAAAATTAAGTATATATATATATATTTATTTTTTTTATTATAAAGAAAAAATCTGGTTATGCAAACCAAAATAGGTTATGCAAAATATTTTGGCATAACCCCATTTCAGGTTATGCAAATGTTTAATTTGTGCAGGCCTGTGATTCTTTTTCTTTTTTTGCATTCATGAAATAATGTATAATGAAGGAATAATCTGTTTACTATCACATTGTTAATAATTATACAAGTAACTGAAATAACTAATCAGTTCCAAAATGTACAAATAAACATTGTTTTGGTCATGTCATTACATGATAAAGTTGGGCATAAAGTAATTTTACCCAATTATCTGTATACACAATACATTTATGTGTACCAATCTCTGTTTCAATTTTGTATGAAATAATTTTTAGTACTTTTAATAAATTTACATTCCATTTTTACTTAAATTGGCCTAGCAATACAGTGTAGGCTTTTTAACTCATAAAACAAAATCAGCTGAGAAAAGTTGATAAAACACTAGTATATGAGAGGATGGGATACAGAGATGAGAAAGATTTTATAATATGAAATATGATGGGAACTTGAAAGTGGTATTACCCACTGAATCAATTCATATAAGTCTAACCTTTGCATTTGAAGGGCATTCTGAACTAAAGCCATTTATAATGACATTGGAATGCAGCTCAGCGTTTTGTTGAGATGCAGTTTCCTCAACATCAAACTATAAACATCATACCTGCAAAGAAATTAAAATGAAAATGTACATTTCTCAAAACTATTCAAAACAAACATCATCCTGGCTACAGATTTAGCAGGATCCTGTGTGTCCATGATGATGAATCCCAGATTTGGTGTCAGAAGCATAAGATAGTCAATTTCTGTTAAGTTTGTGATCCGGTCAGAATACTAAGTTTTTGAAAACTTGATACAGTATAATAAACTGTTTGTAAATGTCTTCTAGGTGTTCTTTTAAGACATTATACACATCAGCATTTTTATAAGGTTTTACTTTAGGAACGTCCTCATAAACTCCCATCAAATAAACGTTTGTGAGGACAATCGAGATTCTATGTTGTGAAAAATACTAGACCAAAATACACTACAATGGCTGCTTTTCAGCATAATTAATTAAGGTAAGCTGGTTACAAGTTTAATTGGTATAAGCTCTATATATATGTTAAAGTTTTCCATCTCTTTTTATATCAAGCCAAACTGGAATTATTGACAATAACAAATACTTGCTGGCATCCACGGATGAAAATTGTACTACCAACAGCAGGCATCGAAATAAGCATTGTGTCTGGCAACCCATTTACAGGTTACCACAAAATATGACCTGGTAACCTATAGGTTACCACATTGTACGAGAAACGAAATCCGGAAGTAAATTTATCTAGTGTGCGCTGCTTAAAAGCTGATTGCCGAACATCGGTGCAGTTTCGTACGAGAAAACGAAACGCGAAAGTCCGGAATGCACTGCCTGGTTTAAGTTCGGAAACGAAACTACATTGAATTTTTTGTCGAGAACGAAACACCATTCTCGACTTTTCTTACACGTGGTAACCTCCCGGTAACCTGAACGACCGTTCTCGACTTATTTCGATGTCTGCAACAGGAAATGGCTGATGTGCATGCTCATTGTTGTTACCAACATTGATTTATTAATCATCGGCTACTGGATGTCAAACATATTGTCATTTTGACACAGTCTTAGAGAGGAAACCCACTACATTTTTGCATTAGTAGCAAGAAGTATTTTGTATGCATCATTCCACAGACAGGACAGCACATACCATAGCCTTGATATACCAGTCACGGTGCATTGGATAAAGTGAGAAATAGCTAGCCCAATGAGCCCACAGACGGAGATCAATCCTAGAGCTACCGCACATCTTGTTACACTAACTAACAAACATTTATCACATAAACAACTAATTATTAAGGTTGATGATAGTCATTTTTTGCACCCTTGTTTTGGATTCGTACACAGTAAATAAAACCTATCCAATGGTAATTTTTTAATATGATATATTTGAAAAAAGGTATGTTTTATTTCTTTCACCTTTTGAAACTTAAAATTAATATTTTGTCCAGAATTACGAAAAATAACAAAATACCAACCTGTAAACAACATTGTCCGCTTGTTATAGAAATTTTACAGGGGTCATGGTTAGTAAACCAGTTTTTATTTTAATGTGGCGAAGCATTGTAATAATATAGATAATTTTTAATTTGAATGACATCAGTATTGCAATGACGTCACTTTGAATTGCCTTACAATAACCATACACTGGGTACAAGACATTTCCGTTTTAAGAATGTTGTAAAAATTTCAATGCAAACTTGCTATTGAAATTTTTTTGTTTGAACATTACTATTATATACTAATACATATACCTTTTACGAATATGGATTTCAAGTGAAATTACAGTAAAATATGCTATATTTATTGTTTACATGGGTGCAAAAAGTGACTGCTGTCGACCGTAGTCCCCTACCAATCCAGCCGGATGGGACTATAGGTTTCATCACTATCTTTTGCACATACAGTTTATGTGACTTTCTAAAATATATTCCATTTCTGCACCCCTGTTAGTGTTAATGCAATAAGTAACTGTAATGATACACTATATAAATTATTATTACCCCAGCGGT
>JAECMU010038708.1:12331-23697 GCA_016106625.1 Dracogyra subfuscus
TCTCTCTCTCTCTCTCTCTCTCTCTCTCTCTCTCGCTGTATGTGTGTGTGTTGGGGCGTGGGTGTAGTGCTAGCCTGATTCTCTAACCAAGCGTTAATGTTAACATAACCATTACCAAAATGTGACGTATGGAATGTTCGTTTAGGCCATCAGAAACCCAAGGTTGTATGGTTAAAAAAAATGTCCCGTTGTTTTTGAACCACGGCATATATTATTACTAATGGTAGTACAATGAACAAAGAAACAGTTTCATGTCAAACTATTTACATCTAAATTATAAGAAGATCCTATTGGGAAATTCGGAATTTAATGGGGGAAAAAGAAGAATTAAAATAAATTACTTTAAAATACATAACTGCTACTAAACTTTCTGCTAAAGTTTACATTAATTTTTTTGCTAGAAATCCCCCAATCCAAAGAAAATTATCTGGTTTTCTATTTACTATACCTACACCTTTCACTCTATCCCATCTTCTTTTCTTTAAATCTACTATAGTCTGTGGTATTTAAACAAGTATCCGCATGTAAATTGTAGAGAGAGGTCTTAATATAGGCTAAGCCTGTTGACAAATTCCAGTATGTTGTTTTGGCAAATAACTCCTTGCTTATTGCTTAAACCAAACTAGGTGATCTATTCCAAAGATACGTAAAGTAGGTGATCTATTCCAAAGATAGGTAAACTAGGTGATCTATTATAAAGATATGTAATCAATGTGATCTATTCCAAAGATACGTAAACTAGGTGATCTATACATAAATATTACAAATATGATCGCGACAACAGCTTTAACATTAGTGAGTAAATGCGAAAGCACTCACTCACTGGTCGCACAGTTCTTACTGTGCACAGTTTGCAATTATACGTGAATTTTAAATCAGAGTCATTTTAGTGTCTCTTTAACAGGAGTGTCACGCAAAGTAAGAGTGCGCGAGCATATTGGCGCGAGTGTTTTGGCGGGAGATCTTCCATTATGTTGCTCATTAATTATTATTGACTCCAGTGCTTAACTCCATAAAACTTCGCTGCCAGCAACATGCGCGTGAAATGATGCATAAAATGAAAGTACATTGGGGACCAAAACTTCCATAGTCGTACGGGCTCCCATTTCTGAACGGGTCAGGCTGGTTTTTTCCCCAATTAGGCGAAAATGTCTGAATCTGGTTAGCATTTATTCATATTAGCATTAATACCAAACAGCTATGTATGGTTGCAAACGAATAACTACGCATTTTTACATGAATTACAGCACATTGTGCGCGTGGAATGATGGAAATACACGGTTAAAAAGGTGTTAAGTTAACACATTTTGCTCGAATATCTCTGTCGTTTTGGACCAAATTTTAGGATTTATGAAAACGCCCCGACAAAACGAGCTAACCTGAAAACTGTTCACCATTTTTTTTTTTTGCATCATTCTAATCACAATAGTAGTTGTAATCCATGTAAAAAAACACACACACACACACACAAAAAACATAAAAAACACAACAACAACAAAAGCGCCATGATCCGATTGGAACCCTAGGAGCTGTTAGGTAGTAATGCAAATTGACTCAATGGGTTGGTGTAAACCACTTGCACCGACCAATGATCTATAACTGGTTCAACAAAGGCTATGGTTTGTGCTATCCTGCCTGTGGGAAGCGCAAATAAAAGATCCCTTGCTGCTAATCGGAAAGAGTAGCCCATGAAGTGGCGTCAGCGGGTTTTCTCTCAAAATATGTATGGTCCTTAACCATATGTCTGACGCCATATAACCGTAAATAAAATGTGTTGAGTGCGTCGTTAAATAAAGCATTTCTTTCCTTCTTTCATTGGCTATTGGATGTCAAACATTTAGTAATTCTGACAGGCAGTCATCAGAAGAAACCAACTACATTTTCCTTAATGCAGCAAAGAATCTTTTATATGCACTTGAATGGATCTAAAGAGGTGGTTCGATCCTGCGACGCAAGCACCCCAAGCGAGTACTCGACCAATTGAGCCAAATCCCGCCACAATCTCGGCATGTGAACATATTTCTTACTTGCTCATGTGAGCAAATGCATATCTAAACATATTTCGACACTGGCAGCCAAAGCCAGTGCACCACGACAAATATATTAAAGGCAGTGGTATGTGTGGTCCTCAACCATATGTCCGACGCCATATAACCGTAAATAAAATGTGTTGAGTGCGTTGTTAAATATAACATTTCCTTACTTCTTCAAATAGTTGAGGAACGTTAGTGAAACGTTTGCTAATACTGAAAATCTCCCCTCTTCTTTGCACTAGATAGACTACTCTTGCTGCTAACCAACTGGTATTTTGATAAAACTGATACTTTTTTTTTTTTTGATTTCTGTTTAACGACGCACTCAACACATTTAAATTACGGTTATATCGGCGTCGGACATATGGTTATGTCGAGAAAAAAAACCAGTGGTCAGCTGACGGGGATCGATCCTAGACCGACCGCGCATCAGGCGGGCACTGTACCACTGGGCTAAGCTGCCCGCTAAAACTGATACATGCCCATATCCAATTACATCTGTCACTATTACCACATGAGTGCGTCGTTAAACAAAAACATTTCCTTCCTATTACTAACACAAAGTGAGTATATTTTTGCTCACAGGAGTATTTATAATCCATACGAAAAAATCATTACATTCCTGTCCTGGACGAAGGAGCCGACTGAGGCCAGCACTGTGCCCGTGAAAGGCGTGCGCTACAAAAGCTTGCTCTGAACGTGCACGTTAAACAATTTAGTCTTGGTCTAAAAGGGCATAAAAGAGATGTGCATACGTCGGACACCCACTACACCACGTTATTAACATTACCATTATCAAACGGAGCGTAGTGTCAAAGTTTTGTTTAACGACACCACTAGAGCACATTAAGTTATTAATCATCGGCTATTTGATAATTTATAATATAGTCTTAGAGAGGAAACCGGCAAATGCTTTTTTATAAGCAGCTTGCGATCATTTATATGCGCCATCCCACAGACAGAATAGCACATGCCACAGCCTTTGATATACCAGTCATGATGCACTGGCTGGAAAGAGAAATGACCCAAATGGGCCCACCGACATCGATCGATCCTAGACTGATCGCACATCCACCGAACGTTTTACCACGAGGCTACGTCCCGCCTGCTCGCTAGAAAGAGAAATAGCCCAAATGGGCCCACCGAAAGGGATCGATCCCAGAGCGATCGCGCATCAACCGAGCGTGTTTTTTTGTTTTTTTTTGTTTTGTTTTGTTTAACGACGCACTCAACACATTAGAATACGGTTATATCGGCGTCGGACATATGGTTATGTCGAGAAAAAAACCCAGTGGTTAGCTGACGGGGATCGATTCCAGAGCGATCGCGCATCAACCGAGCGTTTAACCACCTGGCTACGTCTCGCCGTCGGCGTAGTATCAGTACTGCTATCTTCTAGCCGACTGGCACTGTGTCAGCCAGGTGATTCGATCTCGCCCTTTACAACACACAGTTGTGATAGGCTACCCTGGGGATAGATTGATTCTTCATTAATTTTTCATGTTTTCTCTTCTTCAGATCATTTGATGTTCATTTTGCTCGCACTCTTAATGGGAATGATTAAATCATGTACATATTGTTTTGCAGTTGTTTATTTCCATTGTCGTGTTTGAAATTACAAAGTGGAAAATTAGCGATTGGCAGCTACAGAGATAATGAATTTAATAGACAGGAGCTGGCGATCCTATATTGGAATAACCCCATTCATACCTTTTCGATAATTAATTAGGGCCTCCTAATGGTCGTTTTACTGAGAAAGAAATATTATTATAATTTGTTATTTGCTGAAAATATGTTCAAAGAATGTTCAGGTCTCTAAAATGAATAAGACATTTAAATTTAAATTTTAAATTTAAAAATTAAAAAAAAAAATAATCCCACAAAAAAGAATAAATGTCCCTACCTCCCTCTAAAACCCCATCTTGTAAACATTCTGTTCCTCCCCCGAAAAAAACAAGAAGAAAAAAAAAGATTATTTAGAAATTTGTAATATTTGTTAAAGAAATATAAATATTTATTTTTGTAATAAAATTTACGTTTTTATATGCAAGTTTAAATGTAAAATCTGACATAGTTTTATGTACATAGTCCAAAACGAGACTTGGACATTGTTTTAACGACACGTTTAGCTAGTGCCTTGAATCCATATTGAGAATGTTCCTCACAATTTGACAGTAATCAAGACTTTATAATAGGATTTCGGTAAAAAAAATATTTTTAACTTTTTTTTTTTTTTTTTATTGATTAGAACATGAATATCTCTATAACCAATGCATTTCTAGACATTATGTGTGGTATCTCAGTATTGAGTGTTGTCTATTTAAGTAGTTTTAGTCGTACGAACATTTCTCTTTTCTCTTTCACTAACAATAACAACTAACCCACTAATTTCTATTCTGTCCTGGACAGACAGCTTGCTCTGAATGTGCACGTTAAACAATATTGAAAATGAAAAAAAAACGAACGTTTCTTTTCTTCCAAAAAAAGAAAGAAAGAACACACTCAACACATTCAATTTACGGTCATACGGCGTTATATATGGTTAATGACCACACATATATTAAGAGAGGAAACCCGCTGTCGTCACTTCATGGTCTACTCTTTTCGAAAAAAAATTTCATTTTCAATATTGTTTAACGTGCACATTCAGAGCAAGCTGTTATAGCGCACGCCTGTCTTGGGCACACACCTCAGCTATCTGAGCTGTCTGTCCAGGACAGAATAGAAATTAGTGGGTTAGTTGTTATTGTTAGTGAAAGAGAAAAGAGGGTGTAGCGGCCATACACCTACCCAATGAGTCCTTAAAAACTCGCTCTGGGTGGAAGCCGGTACCGGGCTGCGAACCCAGTACCTACCAACCTATTTTCCAGCGACTTAACCGCTAGGCCACCGAGGCCGGTGTCTTTTCGATTAGCACAAGGGATCTTTTATATGCACCATCCCACAGACAGGATAGTATATACCACGGCTTTTGTTACACCAGTAGTGGAGCACTGGCTGGAATGAGAAATAGCCCAATGGGCCCACTGACGTGGATCGATCCCACATCAACCGCGAATCGAGCGAGTGCTGTTCCACTGGGCTAGATTTAAAATATTTTATTAAAAGGCAACAGGGTTTTTAATACGGGGGAGGGGGGGGGGGGAGAAATGTTTTATTTAAAGACGCACTCAACACATTTTATTTACGGGCAGGCAGGATAGCACAAACCATGGCCTTTGTTGAACCAGTTATGGATCACTGGTCGGTGCAAGTGGTTTACACCTACCCACTCAGGGTTTGGAGTCGGTATCTGGATTAAAAATCCCATGCCTCGACTGGGATCCAAACACAGTACCTACCAGCCTGTTGATCGATGACTAACCACGACGTCACCGAGATCGGTTTAATACGGGAAAAACATGATATGTGTTTATTGTGATAGGAGGAACAAACAAAAGACTTGCTAGTGTTGAAAACTTCAGATTTAGAAAATAATGCTTCTTTTCTTTTTCAAAGTAATGAATGTGAATGCTAAGTTAATTCATTGAAGGTACATGTATCTACTTAAGTAACTTTTTTATACAAGCGTTCCAAGTCTAATACACGAAATGTTCATAGATGATTAAAAATCAGTTATCGTAGTTTGCCATTTGGATATATCTTCGATTATTAGATATCAAACATTTGGTAATTCTGACACGTCGTCTTCTCGGGAAATCCGCTACATTTGTTTTCATTAACAGGAAGGAGTATTTTATATGCTCACTCCCACAGACAGGACAGCACATACCACGGTATTTGATATATTCGTCATTGGGCAGTGCCAAATGCCCTACCTATCTAAGCGTCAACACTGAACAATACCCGTGTTTATTGCACGTTTATGAACACTTTTCTTTTATTAATGCTTATTAATTCAATGTAGCATTCAACAGACATTTTGTAAATGTCTCACCTTCAACAATGATACTGCAGTCTACAAAATAAACATGCCACCCCTATAAAGTTTTGTATTAAAAAAAACCCACCAAAAACAACCCCTGAAATAATGTACAATAAAATAAGAATGCAAGGTTTTGCTGTAATTTTAACAAGCTCCTGTTGGCTTAAACGTAATGAAATTTGTTTTTATCTAAGCAGTTATTAAAGTTTCCAACAGTAGATTCTGCCTTTAAAACGTGTCATCATAAAGAGGACAAGGAATACTAATAAAATATTGTCGGTTTGTACTGTGTATGTTGTGTGTATAGGTGTGTGTTAGTGGGTGATGTATGTGTGTGTGTGGTGTGCGTGGTGTGTGTGTATGTGGTATGTGTGTGTTTGGTGGTGTGTGTGTGTGTGTGTGTGTGTGTGTGTGTTTGGTGGTGTGTGTGTGTGGTGTATGTGTGGCGTGGGTGGGTGGTGTGTGAGGGTGGGAGGTGGGGCGGATAGTCAAGACTGTGGCGAGCGAAGTGTATGGGAGTCATGCAGCCCCAGAAATGTTCTGAGTATGGTGTGTGTGTTGGTTCTTCCCGGTCGGTGAACCTGTTGAGCTATTTCTCGTTCCAGCCAGTGCTCCACAACTGGTGTGACAAGGGTCGTGGTATGTACTATCCTGTCTGTGGAATACAAAAGATCCCCTGCTGCTAATCGAAAAGAGTAGCCCATGAAGTGCCGACAGCAGGTTTCCTCTCTATATATGTGTGGTCCTTAACCATATGTCTGACGCCATATAACCGTAAATAAAGTGTTGAAAGCATTGTTAAATAAAACATTTCCTGTTGGGTTCTTTTGTGAATCTCCAAATGTTCGTATCTACCAGTTGTACTCTCGCAGGCAATGCAGGACAATGAAACAACTCATGGCGCATGTCGACACGATGCATGTGCTATTCTTAACACAATGCTACAAGTGGGTGTTTAACGACAACCCGACCCTTTGCTATTATTGTTATGTGCAGTGAACTCGAGTGTAGGTGCACGTTGCTCTCACTTTCACAAAGGACACTGAGGTAGGTGGATTTGTTCATCGAAACATATATTACAGTGGGTATATCAGAAAAGAAATATTTTATATATTTTACTTTTTACGTGGAAAACACATTTAAGTTAGCATATATGAGGCAGAACAAAACGCACGTGCCACACGTGTTCAGTGTCACTGACGACACTTTTCATATGAAAGAAAAGGAAAGAAAAGGAATATTTATGAGAGAGAGAGAGAGAGAGAGAGAGAGAGAGAGAGAGAGAGAGAGAGAGAGACGGGGTGGGTGAAGGGGAAGAAGGACGGAGAAAGACTTAGAAAAAACCCTGATAGACCCAGGCAGAGTGACATGGTCAGAGCGGCGCTGTTGCCACATAGGTAGGTAGCAAGGGATCTTTTGCTTACACTTTTCCATAGACTGCAGAGTTCTTACCACAGTGTTTGCTGTTCTAGTGATGAGACACTGGTTGGGATGGAGATGTGGGTGGCTGGGTGAGGGTACAGCATGCGTCCTTTAAGGACATTGTATTGAAGTTAATTTAGATACTTAGCACTGTAGTTAGTTTAACACTTAGATGGATGGTGATCACGACTGGCGCTCTGGCTTCAACGATTAAAATTCAAAGTGCAACTAACATTTAGAACAAAATAACAAAATAATGTCTAAATCTGAATGCAGCTAATGGTTGTTATTAATTTCCCACAAGTATACAAGAATAATTTATATTCAGACTACATAGATGTTTTAGATCGACCTATCTTGGGAAAGCGATCTTTTCTTCAAATGGCATCTAACTTCCATCGATCTGATTTGATGAATATTGCACGACTTATAAAATATGCAGGAAAAACATTACTAAACTCATCCTCGTTCTTCTTTTAAAAATCGCATTTGCGTGTATTGTGTTACCGCCCGTTCCGATTTGCCGTTGGTCCCTCTTTACCAGTGTGTATTACATTAAATCGATTGTGAAAACTGATTCGAGTTACATGCATAAGTCATGTCCTTAATGCGTGTACTCGAGCAAATGTATCAAAGACGAAAGTTTGTATACATGTTTTTCTTTCTTTCTCTAATTTTGTGAAATTAGAAGTGTGGTTGTTAATCACGCTTGGTTTAACAGCATTTTGATATATTAGCACGCTTACTCGGTTACCTGGACTGATTTCATTATGTATGGGTGTGTTGCTTATGATCGCTAAAAACTTGTTAATATTCATTTTAGAATGTTTTGATTAGAGTAGAGGTTTAGTCGCTGGCGCTCGCTAATAACCTAGCTGGTTTTTGCTTTGTTAATATTCATTTAAATTAAGCATAAGTACCAAGAGCTGTGTTTAACGTATTAAAAATAGATTCACCAAGGTGACTAAAGCACATCATCCTTAAGTTCAGCCAGCAAACGTTTCGCTAACGTTAGCGAACTATTTGATTGGTTTCCGACTTGGCCATTTGATTTAACGTCAACCGCCTAAAGTAATCTAGCGGACGTTTTCCAGCTCGGTCTGGTTGAACGCCGCTCAGGAAAGCACTCGACTTACCGAATGTGCAAATCTCAAATCAGCATCGATCTGCGTATATTACATAGTTTATGGAAACCAGGATTTAGTTGTTAGTGGTTAGTCAGAGAGTAAGGAATGAATTGGTCTAACGTGGAACTACTACAGGGATTCGAACCCAATACCGTCCAGCCTTAAACGAAATGGCTACACATATACGTGGCTACACAACTGAGGACATTAACTTAGTATATAACAGTATTATATTTCTTTATGAATTCAGACTTAAGGCCATTTCAAATAAGAGTCTCTTTTTTGCTCTGTTCTATCCGGAACACCCTGTTAATTGTAAAAAAAAATGAAAATATCAGAAGATTGCAGGGACCAGTAGCTATAAGTATACAGCACTGTGGCCTAGGGATTATTATTAAAAAAACCCACTTGTTTGAATGAGAACACAATTACCATAGTTTTATTGTCTTTTCGACCCGATTATTTTTTGTAATTACTTTGTTGCAAAACTGAGAAAGAATAAATAAAGTTTAAACGTTCTCAAAATTTAAATAAAAAGACCAACATTTCTCGAGTCAAATTTTTAATTTATTTTTTTCTTCTTCAAAATCATGTTTTTCTTACTAAATGAATATACGAAAAAAAATCACCTTTCATTTTTGTTTTCTATTTCAGGAGTCATAGTACAGGAGCGATTTGTATGGAGTTTGACTATGAATTTGAGCGATGATTGTGCAAGTACGTTCTAGCTCAACGGCTTAATAGAACTACCCCATATATATGTTAAAACAATATCATTTGGATGTATACAAAAAGCTGTTATAATACATATGACAGTTAAAACATTTTGGCATTGGCATCTTTGTTGTTTCGTTTGTTTCCATGTGATTGATTTTCACATTACTTACATCTTACTTAAACTATTAATTTGGCAGCTCTAACATGTTTCTGGGTATCTTGGTGCTTGCAGTACATTTTATTTAACGATAAGGTCGTGTCCCAAGAACTAAGGTCAGTGATTTTAAATTTACCTTGAAATAAACATCTTTGGCCTTATTATGGCATACTAACTTTAAACCATCAATCACATTCTATGTGGATACTAAATATTACATAAACTACATTAAATATGTTTAATTAATAGTTAAAAATAAGATTAATAAAATTAGATATTGTTTTGTTTTAAAGGGACAGACTATGTTTTAAACACTACGGCATATTTTCCACCTAGACTTTAGTTTCAATCGGTTAAAATGGACACTAAGTTTAGTTAATTTACAAACCTGTAACACATTTGGATACAACAAAGTGAAACAGGAGTCTGTGATGTTGAAATACCCTTAAGAATAGACTAAAACGCGACTCCATAACCGTTACTTCTCAGACGCACGTGCTTTGTTTTTAAATATGAAAAATGCATTTTTGTGATATTAAAAATACCAGGATGACAAGAAACACTTCGGTTGTACAGAAATAGATAATCTAAAGATTAAAATATTAGTAATGTTTGATTTCAGTGATCATAAACGGCACTAATAGGGAGAAATATGCCTTAGTGTATAAAAACTCGGGTCTGTCCCTTTAATAACACTTAACACTTAATAACGGTAATTCTGACAAAGAGTTGTAGAGAGGAAATTCGTAAGATTAATATAAAATATTATTATCCACTAGTCTTATGTATGTAGTTTAAAGTTTGTTTCGTTTAACGACACTACTAAAGCACATTGATTAATTAATCACTGGCTGTTGGATGTCAAACATTTGGTAATTCTGGCACGAAACCTGCTTCGTTATTCGAAATGCAGCAAGGACTATTTTATATTCATTTTCCCACAGACAGCAAAGCACATACCATGACCTTTGACTAGTTGTGTGGCACTGGTTATAACAACAAAACCCAGTCAGTTCGATCCGTCGATGCAAGCATCTCAAGCGAACACCCAACCGATGTTAATCCGGACCCCTTATTTATGAAGATGTATTCAAACATTATTGTATTTAAAGACACCGCTAGAGTACATTGATGTATTTATCATCGGCTGTTGGATGTTAAACATTTAGTATTTTCGACATATACACTTAGAGAGGAAACCCGCTGCATTTGTTTCATTAGTAGCAAGGGATCTGTTATATGCACCATCCACAGACAGGACATCACCTACCACGACCTTTAATATACCAGTCGAATAGGTCCAACGACGGGGATCGACCCTAGACCGATCGCACATCAGGCGAGCGTTGTACCACTGGTCTTCGTCCCGGCCCCGAAGATGTATGAAGATGAAAAATTAAAAGTTTCCTAAAACTCTTTATGGAATAATTTGATGTGTACATCCTAGCCTTTTACTTCGATTTAAAAGTGAAGGGAGGAGATATACATTCACTTAAAGATTTTAATAAAATAATAACTCACGTATTTTAGTATTTCTGAATGAGCTATTTCAAAAAGATTATCCAAGCTATGACAAAATATATATTGCATTTATGTGGCTTTTTTTTTAAATGCATGTTTGACGGAAATATTACTTTTTGTATTATGTCAATAATCATCGTTATCATCATCGTCGTCATCATCATCATATTCTTCTACTTCATCATCATCTTCAGCATCATCATTATTATCGTCATCATCAGTATCACCATCATCAACAACAACATTGGCTAAGAAACAAGTCCCCAATATAATATATTTTAGCCGCCAGCAAAACTCCGCCCCGTAGAAACCGGAGGGTGGAGTTGGATGGTGGATTAGTTTAGGAACGTCCTCCGAATTGAGGACAAAAACGTAAGGTTTAGGTTTTGTTGCCCTAGTCTATAAAAAAATAAAAAATATGGCTTGTACCCCTCATTAAAGGCTGTGACACCCCCCCCCCCATT